>SNQJ01S0028351.1:204476-233971 GCA_010110895.2 Picea sitchensis
GACTGTGATTTCAATCATGAACTTCCTAGCTATTATAAAGACATCAGTTTATGTGTTTACTTTTTTACATTTACCTAATCATATTTAAAAATTACTTTGATAGCTAACTGATTGCCACGTAAGTGATTAACAAAAATTAAAATATTAACACCAGATAAATGAAGCCCAACAGTTTATTTGTTAATAGATAATAAAATTTAATATATTCTTTTAAAGATTCATTTCATCTTCTCAACCTTTCGAAGTTCACCAGCAGCTATTTTGCTGCTATGCTAGTATATACTCATTCCCTAATATATATAGATTAACTGATTACTAGTGGTTTGGATTAAATTAAATTTATTTAAATTTGATGATGTAAAACTCAGCAAAATATCTTTCTTATTTCTCACAAAATATATTTATTTTAAAAAGTCAGAAATCTTTTTCTTTTTACCTTTTAACTCAAAGATTTGTGACTTATTCCCTTAAAACGAAACATATTTTGACAGCTTCAAAAGAACTGAGAATATTTTAAAGGAGTTTTGATATGGAAGATCCACAAAAAAAAAAACAAACAAGAAAAAGATGAAGAAGACCGTCGTTGGTGAAGAAGACCGACCTAAATTAAAATTGCAGATTCACGGTTAGAAGGCAGCTGTAAAAGATTGACATATGAATTGAAATTTGCACGTTCACGGTCCTGGCCTAAAAGAAAGTCATATCACCAATTTGTTTCAATATCATGAAACAATTTCGTTAACTTTATTAAGATAACGAAGTGAATTTGATGAATTTCGTCAATCATCCTCTCTTGCGCGGCCTATGATGGTATCTATTATGTTCTATAATTTTGAGAACGGGATCGGAGTGCTGAGATACCAGGCGTCAAGATAAAATGATTATGGTGACGAAAACAGGCAGCATTCAATGCAAATACAGACCGTTGAAACAAGAACGTCCACTTACAGGTATTATCCAAAAAATCTTACAGAGTTTTTTTATAGCGATGTCCATGTGTTGCATAGTTTTTGCGGGTATATTCACGTCTGTTTCTTCGGAAACGGACTGTTCGAATTACGAAATGGAATCTCTCTTGGCTTTTAAAAGCACTTTGCATGATCCTCTGGGACGTTTGGCTTCTTGGAATGTTTCACTAAGTTGTTGTGAGTGGGAAGGTGTCTCCTGCGACAGACGGACCGGCCATGTCGTTGGGGTGGATTTGCATAATTGCAATTTGAGCGGTGCCTTCCGTCCTGAACAACTGTTTCAGTTAAGGGATTTGGAGAGTTTGAATGTGAGCTCCAATAATTTTGCAGGCCAACCTATTCCCCAAGAGCTGGGCCTCTTGAAAAAGTTGACATACCTTAACCTTTCCACGGCAGGATTTGCAGGGACCATTCCGTGGCAGCTAGGAAATCTGTCCAGCTTGACGGTACTCGATCTCTCTTCCTCGGCGCCTTCTATGTTGGCAATTCACGATCTCTCATGGTTTACAAATCTCACGGCCTTGGAACATCTTACTGTCGACAGAGTCGATCTCTCAGCAACTTCGTCATCATGGGGACAATCAGTAAGTCATCTTTCGCAGCTCAGAAATCTTTCAATGTCAAACTGCGGACTGACGGGTTCTATTCCTCCTTCCCTGCAGAACCTTGCCTCACTACAAATCTTCCATCTTGATGGCAACACATTTCACACTGAATATGACTAGTTTGGTCTCCCTGCAGATGAGCAGTGCAAATCTCAATGGATCTCTTCCATCTGAGCGCCTCTCTCGGCTTCCTTATTTGAAAAGGATTTATTTGGGAAATAACAAAATATCTGCCAACGTTTCTCAGATTTTTCAGGGCCAATGGAAGAGCCTGACCCTTTTCCAGATGCCAAACAACAGTTTGTCCGGTTTCATACCACCTTCTATAGGAAATCTATCATCTCTGGCTAAACTACAATTGCAGCGCAACATGCTGAAGGAAACGATTCCAGAGTCATTGGGACGACTCCGCTCACTTACTGTACTAGACCTGGGCTACAATCATTTAACGGGGCCTATCCCTTCATCCCTAGGCTAGTTGTCTAAACTGACCAATATCAGTCTTACTCACAACGCTTTGAGCGGAGCAATCTCAGAGTCACACTTCAGCGGCCTCTACAATCTGAAATATCTTGACCTGTCGAATAACAAATTAGCATTGAATATCACCTCCGTGTGGACTCCGCCATTTGATTTAGATGAGTTGAAGTTATCTGTTTGCAAAATAGGGCCGGAGTTTCCTGTTTTTGTGAGGACTCAACGTTCTATTATAATCCTGGTTCTCACCAATAATACTATCAATGAAATCCCTTCATGGCTGTGGAGTCTTCCCAAGCTCAACAGGTTGCTCCTATCGTACAATCAGCTGGAAGGGCCAATACCACCTCATCTGTATAACTCGTCGATTTCTTTGAAGGAGGTGGAATTACGAGGGAATCAGTTCCATGGCAGCCTTCCCAATGCACGAAGTTTTGCCGCAGGCTTCCTTTCGGAACTTGATCTGTCAATTAATAATATTACAGGTCCACTCCCCCCAAAAATCTGCAGAATGTTGAAGTCTTCGAGATTCTTGTTTTTAGCATCGAATAAACTGGACGGGCAGATTCCTCCTTGCATTTGTGAGCAAACAGAGTATCTTGAAGCTTTGGATCTTTCAGACAATGAGCTCTCTGGCGAACTTCCTTCACAGTTGGGTAACTGCTCTTCTCTCAAGGTATTGAATCTAGCAAAGAATGGTTTTCAAGGGAAGATACCGGTGGATCTGGGAAAACTGAAGAAACTTCAGGTATTGCACATAAACAGCAACAGGTTGAGTGGAAATATTCCCATGTCTCTGCAAAATTGCAAAAACTTAGAAATTTTGGATTTAAGTAGAAACAATCTATCAGGGAAAGTGCCTGAATGGATGGGGGATCTTTCGAAGCTCCGCATACTTGATCTCAGATCAAATGATTTTGAAGGTGAGATACCGATCCAGATTCGCTACCTTCAAAAACTCCAAATTCTTGACCTGGCAATGAACCATCTGTCAGGCTCGATACCGCAACAACTTTCAAACTTATCAATTATGACGGATGAAGACTTCACAAGGTCAACTTCCTCGGGACTTACATATGGACCGTACCATAGGGATGTAGTTGATTTGATGGACAGGGGGCAGGAACTGGCGTATACTTTCACCGATCTCCGGACTGATACTTCTATGGATCTCTCAGGAAACTGCCTTACGGGTGACATTCCCGAGGATATTGGATATCTGAAGGGTCTTAGGACGTTGAATCTATCACATAACCATTTTACTGGACATATTCCCCAAGAATTTGGCAAGATGGTCGATTTAGAAACTTTAGATATGTCATGCAACCAGTTAGATGGAAAAATACCTATAGCACTTGCAGATCTGAACTCCCTGGGCTGGTTAAACCTATCAAGTAATAAACTATCAGGGAGGATTCCAAATGGGCGTCACTTTGACACATTTGAGGCAACTTCATTCTCGGGTAATCCAGAGCTGTGTGGGCTTCCCCTTGCAACAAACTGCAGCGAATACAGTGGATGGGAGGGTGACGATAGTGACAAGACTGTGCATTGGTGGGAATCGTGGGAATCGTGGGAAGTTGGGTTTGGATATGGATGGGCAATAGGATTTGGAGGTGTGATCGGTGCATTAGTTCTCAGCACGCGGCTGGGGAGGAACTACTTTCAGCTTGCTGATAGCTTTATGGCATCTTTTGAATAATAGTGTCGGGTATATGACAGGAAAATCTTTATAGTATTAGAGTAAGATTTGCAAGGTAAAGCCCAGGGTTTCCAAATTTAATTAATGGACTCTAATAGATTTCCAGCAGAACATTGTATAAATAGTATTCCCATAACTAAACAAATGATCGTGAGAGATCATATAGTCCATCTAATGGGCTTAACATTATTTTCTGTAATTTTTGTATTTCAACTGGCGAGTACCGAATATATTCTATTTTATTTATTTATTTTGTTTGAAAAATTAATCTATCATCCCGGCTAACCTTATTCACCTTTTACTTACAGCAAACTTCACCCAAATTACAAAAACATATTCTCACTGAAAAACAATGTCAACCCTGACATCAATCTCTGCTATTAATCCAGTGATCATTACAAATTTATTTACGTCTCATCTCTATTATCCTGTAACCTGGGGGTGCTTTCCTCAGTGTTTTTTTTCGTTTCCGCATCCGCAGACCACCAAGTAACGTGAAGAGGCGGAAAAGAATACGCAAAGCTGAACATCACTGAAAACAATTTTTGAGATTTTGAATATAATGATTGTAAATTTGGATTTTTTTAAATTTTGAAAAAAATGTATTTGAATATTTGTAAGAAGTATGCTTCCAATTTTTTTTAGGTTTTAATATTTAGAGAGTTGAATTTTTCTTTTAATCAAATCGAATTCGAATTTAAACTGGGTAATTATGATTTGAAGGTCCCAAAATCCCTTTATGTTTGTTTTCAGACCACCTTTCTCATTTTACTATGCAATGGCATATGCCTTTCTCACGAGGTCAAGTAGAACCAATGGAGAAAACTATGTATAACGGAGAATGTTGGATTACCACTATTTCCAAAATAAACGGCACAGCTTCATAACAAAATCTCCAATTTCTGGAGACATCAAATCCCAAAAAATTAGAAACAAATAAATTAGTTTAACTTGCCAGAACGTTAATTCTGGAGACTTGGTTGAACGTATGGCTGACCCTCCAATGATTCGAATATACAGCAGAATTAAATTTAACTGTTGTAAACTTTTAGTAATGGGACAATGATTACTATGAGGTGGTATAATGAGATGGAGACTGAGCTAAAGCTACAAAGATTTAGAAATGGGGATAAAAGATTTTTATGTTAAAAGGAGATGGAGATTGAGCTAAAGCTACAAAGATTTAGAAATGGGGATAAAATATTTTTATGTTAAAAGTTTAACATTAGTGGTGTACAAAGAGTATGGCTATCACATGACTTTAACATCACGGAGTGGCTTAACAACACACTCCATCACCAACTGTCCTACACCTCGGGGATGTACATTGTTTGTCGTTATGGTGCACTAAGATTTTATAAAGTTCTATTATAAAGTAGAACTATGTTATTTGTTGTATTGATTTGTTAAGAAATGAGAAAACTTTTAGTACACATGTTCAATTGTGTAATACTTATTATGTGCAAGGAATTGACATGTTTGGATTATTGTGAAGTGTTGATTGTGTAACTTTATTGTGAGCATATTATTGTTTCATTGATAATGGTCTTGTCACATTGTATATATGTATCAAATTTGTAAGCATGTCACTATTCCATTGTTGATTATCTTGTCACATTGATCACTTTTATGATCTTAAGTGGTCAAACAAATCTATGTAAACAACCCAAGGGACTAAATTGAAGATACACATGGCTTAATGATAGACTCTATCAATATAAGCAATAAGCTAGGAAGATTAGGCTTAAGACATGTGGACGTGGCATTTGGTTTTTCATATATTCAGGATATGATAAAGGTTTGAGGAGTAACTCAACCTATTTAAATACCATGATGTTTTACTATAAACTCAATTTTGAGTCCTCTAGTAAGGATAAATGGGTTCAACAACAGGTGGTGGTGGGGCTGGAAGTCCATTAGTAGGTGTCGAAGGGTGAAGCATATTAGTGTACACTAACGTGTTTACTATGGATGTCATCCATGAAATGTAGAGAAGCATCCCTTGGTTTCTTTGGAGATTATTTCTCTAGGGAAACAAAAATACAAAGATAGGACAATGGAAAATTCAGTGAGTTAAATATTTATTGCCCACCCAACCCTTCCCCGTACAACAAGTAACTCATATATTTATGAGTTTGATTGATCATTCGATCAATTATCTAAAGACCCTCACCCTCAAGGTGTGTTAGGCCTTATAATATTACTTTATATTACTTGTGGTATAATTGTAACATCCCCCAACCCATCCGAGGGACATTATGGTGTGGAATACTCATAAAAACATGAATTTATGCTAACTAATTTATTTCGTGTAGTTTTCAACCATCAATTACAACAAGATTTAGCTATTATCTATAACCATAAAAATATATGCATCTACGATATGCTAAAAATATACATGAATGCAATAAACAGTTCATTACAACAACATATAAATCATTCTCAATTACATAGATCCTACACATCAATTTAAATCATAAATACGAGATAGAAAATAGGTAAACACTTGTATTTTAACAATAGTTGTGCAACCACCTGCTTGGGACAGACGTTCCAACCAACCATAAACTGATTATTCCAAATCTCAATAGCCAGTCACCCACGAGCTGAGGATAGTAATCAACAAAAGAGGGTTGTCTCTAATTGTCTACTCACTAGAAAAAATCATAATCCATTGGTATTCTCCTACAACTATCTCAATTTTCCACCATCTCTCTTGCCCTTGACCTGCCCAACCCAAGGAATGTACCACTTCATTGATATCAGTCCCTCGGGCATCCCATTCATTTATCAAGATCTCTCTAGTACAGGGAGCTAGGAATATGTTAGTTGAGAACTCAAAGGAACTCACTGATTGGAAACACTACCAACAACAACAACAAACACTTTATTTTTTAATAAAACTCACTCAGGAGTTCACTCTTCAATCCTAACAACCTGGATCTTCAATCTTCATCTTCAAATTTTCTCCAAAAATGCTCCATCATGCTCTAGAATTCCCCCTCCATGGACATAGTAAATCCAATCTCTCTTTCCTTCTCTCTACTTGCTCCTCATGCACAAAAAGTGATTGTGAAAAAACTATTTCTCTCCACATACAAATTTCCTCTCCTTTGGTTTCCTTGCTTGACTCACACACTTACCCAAGATGATTGTACTCAACCCCCATGTGCCCAGTAAATTTGGGAAGTGACCACTCACACCCACCCTCTTACATGTATTCAATGATTGGATTTGGTAACACTCAATCAGAAATTGGAAGGTTCATATAGCAATAGAAAATTTAAGAAAAAAATGGATTGAATTAATATTCATGGGTAATTCCCCCTTGGACCCCCTCTTGACCATTTTATTAGACCCTCCATTCTCTTATGGATTAATTCATCCCCCATATATTTCCACGTCCCCTTAGCAACTAACAACACATTTTATTATTAAAACATGGAAATACAATTCTCATATTACATCGTGTTGGTCGTAGCCACACATTATATCTACATTAAGCATAATTAAACTGGGGATTATAATGGAGATGTTACAATCTCCCTCCCCTACAATTGTGCTTCATTCACAGTGCACACTATGTTGATATACATATATGCAAATTTACATCATGATACTTAGAAAAATAAAATTCTTCACTTTCAGAACTCCAATAGTAGTTCCAACCATAATCTCCTCTTACTCTCAACTCGCTGACCCAAGGAATGCACCATTCGTTTATCAGGGATAACCCAAAGGATGTACCAATTGTGTATCAAGGCTAACCCAAGGAATGAGCCATTGTTTTATGAAGGTCCAAAACGAAGTTGGCTAGGACTCTAAGATGTGGTTTTGGAACTCTAGCTACTCAAAATGGAGTCTTTCATTCTATTTTATTGAAAATTGTTAAAACTTTGTGGGTATTCTACCTGCCTATTTTCTTCATGCTCCCATATAGCATATTTAGAACCGTAGTAGGTCCATTGAACCTTTACCATCCCTATGGATTTGTTCCTGAGAACTTTGAATTTTCGGTCCAAGATGTGCACTAGTTCCACTCCGAAATCCCCTTCGTGCTCCACTTGGATCACATTCCAATCAATTATGTGGTTTGGATCAAGAACATATTTATTTAACAATGACACATGAAATACATTATACACTCTCATGGATGCAGACAATGCTATCATGTATGCAATTGGCCCTATCTTTTCTAAGATTTCAAAAGGTCCACAAAATCTCATTGCCAACTTTGGGAAACTTCCTAATTTTAGAGAACTTCTTTTTGCGTTCACTTTTAAGAAAACATGTTCTCCCACTTTGAAAACTCTAAACACTCTATTCTTGTCTACATAATGTTTCTACCTATCTTGGGAATCCTTTAAATTATGCTTTATCGTTTCCACCTTCTCTTTGATTTCCTTCAATAAATCTAGTCATACAACTGCTTTAACTGCTAAATTATTACAACTTATTGGTGTGTTACACTTTCTTCCATACAATGATTCAAAATGACTCATTTCTAATGAGGCCTCATATCCATTGTTTTAGGAAATTCAACCAAATTAATATAATCTTCCCACTTTCATGGCTAGTCCATCACATAAATTTTGAGTATGTCTTCAATTATCCTGTTAATCCTTTATGTTTTCCCATCTGACTTTGGATGATACGTTGTACTAAGATTTAAATTTGTGTCAAATCCCTTGAACGATCATTTCCAAAAATTGGAAGTAAACTTTGGATCTCTATCTGAAACTATTTCCTTCGACACCCCATGTAGCTTCAAAAATTCCTTCATATATATTTCTACAATATTTATTTCCTTGTGGGTTGTCTTTATTGGAATGAAATATGTTTCCTTAGGTAATTTATCCACCACCACCATGATGGACTAACGATGCTTCGTTGTTCTGGGAATCTTAGTAATAAAACCCACTATGAAAAACTTCCCACTTCCATTCATGAATGGACAAAGGATATAAAAAACCCGTTGGGTGTCTATGTTGTGTCTTCAATTTTTGGCATTCTAGACATATGTCTATGTAATTACCCACTTCTTTCTTCATTCTTGGCAAAAAATATTGACTTCTTACAACTGCAACTATATTATGATATCATGGGTTCCTGACATATGACACATTATGCATTTCCTTCAGCACTACTTTTTTTATCTCATTGAAATTCAACACATACAATTTTCCTTTGTACATGAGAATCCCATCTTCTTTCAACTTATAAGAATTAAATTTCTGCTGAAATTTTCCTTGTTGCAATATATCTTTTTATTTTTAGATATTGTTGATATGAATTTTCTACTGCAAAAATTTGATCTTTCATACCTGTACATGTTGATGGCTACAATATGCACTTCATGAGATATATTGTTGAATGCATCAACCACTTGATTTTATTTCCGCTTTATATGCTTAATTTCAAAATTATATTCGCTATGGAATTCAAACCATCTAGATTATCTAGAATTTAGTGTTGGTTGTCCGAACAAATGCTTTAGATTGTAGTAGTTTTTTTAGCTCAAATTTATTACCCATAAGGTAATGTCCACACATTTTTAATGCATGCACAATTGTTGCTAATTCCAAGTCATGGATAACATAATGCATCTCCTGCTATTTTAATTTTCTAGACTCATAACATAACACATGATCTTTTTGACTACGAACTCCACTAAACCATTCCTTGCATCCATCAGTGCACACAACAAAATGTTCATCTGGATCCACAATATTCAATATTGGCACACTTGTCAATATGTCTTTCAGCTGTTGAAATCTCTCTTCACACTTGGAAGTCCATTTGAACTTCACTCCCTTCTTTTGTAAAGAAGTGATTGGACTTGCAATCTTTGAAAATCCTTTTATGAATATTTGGTAATAACTGGAAAGACTCATGAATGATCTGACCTATCTCACATTACTTGGGACTAGTCATCCTTTACCATCCTCTATCTTTTTCAGGACCCATTGTTATCCCTTTTGCTGAAATGATATGCCCCAAGTAGTAAATCATCTTTTGATAAAATATGCACTTAGTTTATCATACAATTTATGCTCTCTTAGAACTTGCAACACCATTCTTAAATGTTTCTCATGTTCCTCTTCTAACCTAGAGTAGATGAGTATATCATCTAGGAACACAATTAAAAACTTTTCCAGGTACTCCCTAAACACTCCATTCATTAGGCACATAAAACATGTTGGGGAATTTGATAGTCCAAATGACACTACCATGAATTCATAATGCCCATATATTGTCCTGAATGTTGTCTTGTTGATGTCTTCTTCCTTTATCCTCACTTAAAGATAACTTGATCTGAGGTTAATCTTTGAAAAGATTCTTACACCTTTAAGCTTATATAAGAAATCATCAATTATTGGAAAACAATATTTTTTCTTTATTATGACATTATTTAACTATTTGAAATGAATACATAGACTTAAGGTTCCATCTTTATTCTTCACTAAAATAATTGAGGCTTCCCAAGGTGACACACTTAGGCGTATGTAACCCCTATTTAACAATTCTTAAAGTTTCATATGCAATTCTTTCAATTATGGTGTGCCCATTCTATATGGTGTTGTTGGCAGCCAAATATTCATGTTGATTTTATCATTGTAAAATATCGTCTTAATGGGATAAGTTGTAGCTGCCTCCTTTCATTGCAAAGTTTTCTATCATTTTTGGTTTTTGATTAACTGTGTGTATGAGTTCATTTATTCGTTTCACTTGTTCAATTTCATGATTGTAAACATGAAATTAGAACAAGCTCTGGTTTGGGCGCATCATACAGTTTGTGGATTTTCCTTTTATAAATTGGATAACACCTAAGGGAATCTAACAATTTCAAGAACCTTAAAAGATTGTGAACCTATCGTATTATGGGTTACTTCCTTACCATTAGCGCATGAGTTGTCCCCCTTGGGGTTATGCCTTAGGAATTTTATTCTTTGAATGTTTTAATTGTCACATTACCATATCTACGATCATGCATCAAACAATAACTTTGGTATATTTTCAAATCTAAATGCTATCCTTTGTAGTCATATCACAGTCTCGTCGTGCTAGTACAAGACAAACAATCATTCCTTCAAACAATTACTTCTTCATCCTGCTAGCACAAGCCTGCATTCATTTCCTCTGGTGGAAAGTTTTCATTTTTGGGTTCGACAGTCATTTGACAAGGTGGTTTTCATTCTTACGTGTCCTTTGGTTTAGCATACATTCAACATTCTAAGTCGTAGTGATGATGGCTTTCTCTCGAAGCCTTAGGTATCAGGTCTCCTCTGAGCATCCATAACTTACCCTCTTTTTCGTGTGTTTTTGAACACACTCCACCCTTCACTACTCCTGATGATTTTGTGTAACCAAATTGATGGCTCCGATGGTCAAGATCGAGCTGAATGGACCATAGGATCTCCTCTCACATGATAACACTGTAGACGATTTCATGGATTATGGTTGGGATGGGTTCATAAAATGATTTGAGGTTTTTAACCTCAAATTTACTCAAGCCTTTGCCAAAACTTTCGATGGTGCTAAGCCTAAGATTGGGGATTTAAGGTTGAAAGTGATAGAGGGTTCAATTGCAGACACTACGGGATTTCCCCAAGAAGGAGCTCACTAGTTTGAAAACCTCAATTTCAAAGGCATGCCTTGGCATCCACTGTTGGCTTCCAAGAAATCGCGTTACAGTGTAAAAGGTACACCAATTGTTTTATTTCAACCATTAAGGCATGGTTTACGATTGATACTTAAGCATTTTTTCACATGTGAGGGTGGATACGGACTAGTCTTCCTATATCATGTCTGTTTATTGATGGTATTTTTAGGTTTTGGTTTAAAATTCCATTTTGTCTACTTAGGAGCCTGCAAAAAATGCCCAAATTATACCAAAGACAAAACCTAAATGCACAGTCTACTTTGTTCCATCACGACCTGATTCAAATTTTGGTAATTTCGCAATTGTCTAAAGTTGGGGATAGTTGGAAAGATTTCATGGGTAGAAATGGGTTCTCTCTACCTGAAAATGTGTCTGACTCACCTCTGCATTTTAATGAACCTTCCAGTCCCTGTCGATCAAACCCCTCTATGGAAAACCTACATGTCAAATTACATGAGAGCGTTACGTCTATGAATAAAACCCTTTTTCTTTTCCATAAGTCATCTAAAGGCAAGAAACCAAGATGCTATTTCATTCCCAGGAAATCTCTAGAAGAGGTTTTGGATGATCTAAAGGATAAAATCCTTGATGTTCCTAATTCTGAGCCAATTCGGGTTGATTTACGTGAACTTGAAAAAAATAAATAGGGTAGGTTAAAGATACAGAGAAGTCCATACATCAATTTTGAAAATAAAAGACCTAGTCGACTCATATCGAGAACACTATGAAATCGACATCGTGATCATGAAAAACCTATACTTGTTATTGAGGTCGATGACCATATTTCCAAGGATGATATCGATGACTAGATTCCTGAGGACGATATCGATGCCGATACACCACAATTCGATTTTGTATCGAATCTACCTCCTTTCGTAAATAAACATCAAGGTTTTTCAGGAATTCAACATGATCTAAAATGAACCATGGAACAATATAATGTAGCCACTACACAACAGACTTGGCCTTTACCAAGCATGGAACCGGTGCATTCCGAGAATTGTTTTGATTGGATCGAAAGGTATTATCAGGATGTCCTTACCTATAGGCACAGTTAAACCAAGAGGTCACTCTGAATTCAACGCTTGAGAGAGAGAAGGATGAGCTCATAGTTTTTGTTCGATTGAATGCACACAAAGCCAACAAATGTATTAAGCGATCTAGGAATGTGGTCATTAAAAATTCGACCAATTTCAATACTATTATAAACTCATACCTGTCTTATGCCTCTCTTTTGAATTTCTGAATTGGTAAATAGTTTGTTTCTATTTCATGATTTGATTCTGTTTGGATAAATAATAGGTAGATTCATTTTGACTTTATTTTTATTTTAGACTAGCTACAAATTTGAAAGATTCTGTAGCTAGTCTTTTGAAATGATTTGTTTTGATTATTATCTAATTTTGATTTCATTTTTATGGTTTCAGGTGAACAACAGATTAATTTTCTATGATTAAGGAAAGGAGTCATGGGTTGAGCATTTAGTGGACTAGTAATTTCCTATTTTGAAAAATAATGTTTATTAACGTAAATATTTTTTATTAAAAGACTCCAACACAGTTATCTTTTTGTTATTTTATTTTAGTTAAAAAGACTTATTTTCAGAGATCTACCTCTATCTTACATGATAGGAGGTAACATATCAGAAACATGTTTAAATAGCAATGTTTCCTAGTGATGTGGGCAATTCCTCACGGACCATGTGATGGACATATTTTTTTAAAACTATATGGGAAAGTATTTTACTCTTTGGCTTTCGTCCTATGTAAACTGTGCAATGTTTTTTTCATTGTCTTCTCATGTAATTTCTAGGTGTGAAATGTTATATGTATCGAGCTAGATTTAGTCTGTTCTACACACAATATTTTATATCATACTTTTCTTTATGTTGTTCATTATCTTTTGGTTTAGTTCATATCTATGATTGGTCATCTATTTAAGTATTTTGAGTTTACATCTGATACTAGATAGCTAGTAACACCATAACCGAGAATTGGAATTTTTTCCATTCTCAGTTATTGGACATTTCAAGGTCACTTGATATATAATTATTTGTGTCTCTTTCATTATAAAATCATTCCAGAACATGAAAGACATATGTGAGTTTCTTCAAGAAGTATTATGCTTGCCTTTGTTATAGGTTTACACTTGACATAGGTTAAGAGGAGATCATACAAATGCGGAGGGATGAACTTAGTTTAGTATTGTTGATCATAAATAGGGTAGTCAATTTATTATTTTAATTTGTTGATTTGTGAATGAAGAATGATTGCATCATTTAAACATCAATTTGCTTTGTCTATTTTCGTTATATCATTTACAATCTGGTTCATTCATTCTTTGTTAGTTAGGTAATTAGAGTACTAGAATAATTTGGTTTATTTTTAATCTTGTTTAGATCCATTATCTTAAAACAATTGTTTTCACAAGGCTTTGCTCAAACCTTGTAAACTGTATATAACCATTGTACATAAACACTGCTAGTTAAGAATTTGTAATTAAAGTGTTGATTGCTAGAGTAATATATTTAGTTAGTCCACATCTTTTAAATATTTTTAGGATATTAGTTGGATAAGGGATCCATAAAACACATCAGGGTAGATTATATCAAACGACTTGGGTTAAGTAGAAAACCCTGGACCATATCTTCCCTTCCCGTTGACGGTGTGTCATAAATGCTCGTCAACAAATGGCGCTAGAAGGAGGGTCTGAAATTCATTGATGGCACATGGAGGGCCTAAGACTCCCCCAAACAATCGGTCTCATGTCATGACGTGTAGTCTCTTAGACAGTAACATTACACTTGATCCAACTACTACCTCAAACACTACTTCCGATAATCTCATTGAACCAATGACACCAGTTCCTCAAGGGATTGACGTTGAAGAAATTGTTCTCTAGTAGATCATAAGGACTTAAAGTGATTTATCCCGAATAAGACAACCTAGTAGACAACTTAATAAACCCCTTGATTTCACCAATATGCAAGGAATACCTCAAGACACTAGTCTGCATAAAAACCCACTGGGCGATAATATCATTGATCCTTCTGAAGCACATATCCTTGGTGCCGGGGGATTTGGTATCCCACCATACCCACTTGGTTCTTCTCCACCCTCTTCAGGAGAGGAATCCTCAAATGAAGGCAGTTCTTCATATGAACAATCTCAACCTTCAACTCCACCAACTCCCATGGAAAACCAAAATAATCACACTAGACCTTGGCTTGATCAAGATGTCATGGAAGTACTTGGACCACAACACCTATTTCCTAAACATAAGGAGAAGTGGCTATCCAAATTTGATCCAAATTCAAAGCAATCAGCTGAGGATCACATCAAGAAATTTATGTTCGTTGTTATACTCTAGAGTGTTGAGCATGAATATGTTGTGTATAGGTTATTCTCATACACTTTTGAGGGGAATGCCTCAACATGGTATTTTTCTCAACAACCTCAAACCATCGTCTCTTGGAAAAAGTTTGAAACCTGTTTTCTAGAAAAATTCGGAGATGATAAATCTCCTGAAGTCTTGGTAATGGAACTCTCTAGCTTGAAAATGAACCCTAAATAAAAAGTTAAGGACTTCAACTAGATATTCCTAAAATAAAAAAAACAAAATCCCTGTAGATTTGATGCCCACAGAAAATATGACTCTTGTATACTATACTAAGGCCCTGCATCACAAGATAGCCATATGGGTTAAAAGGTCCAAACATAACAAATTATTAGAATCCTTTGAGGAGGCAATCCTTATTGAGAAGGACATTCTGAGCTTAAAACATAGTCTAAATAGTGAGGCTGAAACAACTTCATCTTCTAAAAAGAAAATAGAAATCCTCACTAGATCTCCTCAAACTAAAAATCAACAAGAGACATTAGAATTGGAAAGTTTTCATAAAGGTTTTCAGAAATTATCCAATCAGGTCGTAGACTTGAAAAGATCCGTTGAGAAGGCATCTAAAAGTAAAGGAGGTTTTAGACCACCTTTCAGAAAACCTTTTCCTCCAAACCAACCAAACCCGATCACAGAAGGTCTAAACTTTGAAGGACTGTAGTATGCTTTGCAAATGATACTGGAAGCACATGATAACTCTATTTCTTCACCCCCTGAAAATTACGACGATACGGGTGAGGAAGAAACACCTGATGAGGAGGACTCATCTCCTCCCATTTTCGGGCATTTGTCGGACAATATCTTCCAAGAAAATTTTGAAACTGTCCATCCTTATAACTCTCAAAGTAAAACACGAAACAAACCTTCACTCGAAACAAGTAGGAATGTGGTTTCAAAACAACCAAAGCAAACTAAAACTAGACAAAACTATGCTTCCCTAGTTTTAGAATATGATTTGATTGATCTTAAAAAACTAAGGGAAAATATATCATTTTTTGAATTACTTAAATTTCCTCTTATCCTACAGAAAATGCTCCAAAGTATTGCTAAAAAAAATAAAAAGAATGATTCAATCAACAAGAAATCAACATAAAGTGACCCAAATAAAACTAAAGATGTCCTCGGTAAAAAATCATCTGAAAATCAGGATAAAAGGGACATATCCAAGAAAACTGTAGGAAACATAGATAAAACTTTTACAGGTACATCCATAAAAAATCAACAGAATTCTGTTGTTTCTTCACGAAAAATGTGCCTCCTTTTTTGCTAACTTTAAATTTTTTTAATAGAAATGTACATAATTGTATGGTTGATTCTAATGCCTTGTCAAATGTAATGCCTACATATGTTTTTCATAAATTTAATTTTGAAGTAAAACCTTCTGATTTAAATATCATTTAGTTAGATCGAACTAATGTCAAAGTCATTGGTGAACTTAAAAATGTTTTGATAAGATTTTCAACCAACCCAAAGGTGCACCAAGTAATTGATATTATTGTTTTTGACATTCCAGAATTGTATGGTTTATTTTTGAGTAGATATTGGTTAGAGCAGTTACACGGATATTTTTCTACGGACAGGTCTCATCTGTGGCTGCCAGAAAATGGAAAGCCTAACAAGATAAAAAAAATAGAGAACGTTACCTTAAGTACACTGTGACATATTTAAACGATCAGAATGAGCTCTTTACTACTGCTGTAAATTCAATTGAGACACAGGGAATGAATACTTTCTTTGGAAATTTCATGACTGGAATATCCTCTATCACCAACCCATAACAACAATCCAAAATATCAGCTTGTACTTAGATGGAAACTATGGAAAGTACACTAAACATTGGTGATGACAAATAAATCTGGTCCTTATACTTTGATGGATCTAAATCTCGGGAAGGGGTAGGTGTTGGTTGTGTGCTTATCGATCCCAAAGGTACTAAAACATTTATTGCCTATCTATTGGAATTTCAATGTACTAATAATACATCAGAATACAAAGCACTTCTGTAGGGACTAAAAAATGCACTGGATTTGTACATGCAAAAATTAGTACTATTCGGTGACTCTGAAATCGTAGTCAAGTAGGTAAGAAATGAAATACATTGTTTATCACCGCATTTGAAAAACTACCAAACCGAGGTATGGAGTTTAATAAATAAATTTATTGCTTTCAATATAAATTCCATTCCTAGGTCAAGTAATTCATAAGTTGATTTATTAGCTAATGTTGCCTCTAAATTGTTTCTTGTTGAAGGCATTTCCCCTAACGCATTATCAGTTGAATTGTTATTTAGGACATCGATTCCTAAAAACATCACAAATTGGCGAATGTTTGATGATGATCAAAAAATCATCAATTTTCTTCATATGGAAGACACCTTCCAAGATGCAGTAATCGATGAAAGCACCCATAATAAAAACCTTCGAGATTTCATGGTAATATCTGATCCTCGATCGGTAGAATTATCATCTGAGATGGTAAAATCTATCCCCAAATATTTTGTTAGGTTAGAAATTTGTTATGATCTGCATGACAAGTATAGAGGGGTAGTCAATTTCAAAACGAATAGTTCCTCATTACTATACGAAATTGTGAATTTAGGAACGCAAGATAATCCTCAAAATATCAATCTGGAGAAAGGGTGTTCTAAAAAAGAAAAGTCTTCATTTATAAAATTGTTCAAATAATTCAAAGATATGTTTTCTTGGACATATGACAACCTAAAAAAAATTGATCCAAATATAATACAACATGTAATTCCCATGAAGCCCCAAACCCAACCTTTTCAACAAAAATTGAGAAAAATACATCCTAAATTAGAACCCACCATAAAAAAGGAACTAAATAAATTACTCACTACCAAGATAATTTTTCCAGTTCGGCATACTCAATGTGTATCCAACTTAGTCCCAGTAAGGAAGAAAAATGGATAAATTCAACTTTGTGTCGACATTCACAATTTAAACTGAGCCTCTGATAAAGACAATTACCCTGTCCCTCCAATGGAACAAATTCTGCAACAAGTATCTGGTTCTGAAAGACTATCTTTATTAGATGGTTTCTTAGGGTATAACTAAGTCCTTATGTCTCCATCAGATTAGCTGAAAACCACTTTTCGTACCCCATGCGACACCTACGCCTGTAGAAAAATGTCTTTCGGATTAATAAATGAACATTGAATTTTGTGGCCTTATCAATCAATCAGTTGTGGTCTACTTATATGATGTCACTATCTTTTCCAAGAATAAGAAAGATCACTTGTCTCATCTTAGGGCTGCGTTAGAACGATGTCACAAGTTCGGTATTTCACTCAATCCTAAAAACAGTCTTTGCAGTAGAACAAGGGAAATTGCTTGGGTTTATAGTCTCTAAATATTGAATGATAATTGATCCTGAAAGAACTCAAGCCATTTCCAACCTCCCCCCACCTTCTTCCAAAAAGGCCATGCAATCCTTTTTTGGTAAAATTAATTTTGTTAGAAGATTTGTTCCAATTTTTTCTGAGATGGTTAGACCTCTACAAAATATGATAAAAAAGGATGTTCAGTACAAATGGGGAACACAAGAGAATCAATATTTTAATTCCATTAGGAAATCTATAATCAAAACACCTTCCTTGATGAGTCCTGATTTTTCCTAGGATTTCACATTGTATACTTTCGCATCTGACATATCTAATGTTGTTGTGCTCACACAAAAAAATGTTGAAAACAATGAGATACATATTTCATTTATGAGTGTTGCCTTTAAAGGAGAAGAACTAAATTACCCCGCGGTAGATTTGTAGGAATACGTTGTTTTCAAAGTAGTTAAACATTTCAGGTCTTACCTTTTAAAATCCAGGACAAAAATTGTTGTGCCTTACCTTGCTGTAAGAAATATGTTAGTGCAAAAAGAATTGGGAGAGAAAAGGGCAAATTGGATGACATCATTTCAGGAGTATGATCTCAAAATATTACCTGCACAAATTGTTAGAGGTCAAGGAATTTGTAAATTAGTAGTTGATTCAGTTGAAAAATCAGAAAATCAAATAAATACATCAGTTGCAAATCAACGTGACGAAATACAAATATGTTGTACACAAACTGTGCTTAATTCATGGTATGATAATATCATATTTTATTTGTTGCACGAGACTTCTCCTCGTAACCTTGATCCGAAAAACATAAGAAAATTAAGGCTTAAATCTACATCTTTCTAATTAATTAATGATATATTATTTCGAAATAATTTTGAGGTGTTTTTCTACATTGCTTAGAAAAAGAGGAATCCGAAAGGGTGCTGGCTAAAATTCATTCCGACGATGACGGGGTTCATTTTGGTGGAGACACAACTTCCCACAAAGTACATAGGGATGGATACTATTGGAACACCTTGTTTAAGGATGCTCACACTTTGGCCTGTAAATGTATAATATGCCAAAAGGTTGCAGAATGAGTGAAAAAATATGCTTTTCCTTTGCATCCTGTCATGGTAGACACACCTTTTAACAGTGGGGCCTAGATATTATAAGATCAATTAATCCTCCTTCCTCGCAACAACACAAGTACATTCTCACAAAAACAGAGTATTTTACGAGATGTCTGAAGGCTTACCATTAAAGGTACTCAACACGATTCAGGTAGTTTCATTTCTAAACTCTCATATTATCACTCATTTCAGAATTCCTGAATGTTTGGTTTTCAATAGTGCTTCTTATTTTTCTTCCTTGTATATGAATTTATTTTCTTTAGAAAAAAGGATTAAACTAAAATACTATGCCATCTATTACCCTCAAGGGAACGATTTGGTTGAATCAATGAATAAAAATTTGATCAAGATAATAAAAAGAACAGTGTCGTAAAACCACAAAAATTGGCATAATGTGTTGTACAAGGAAATTTCGGCTGATAGAGTCACTCCAAAAGATTCCATCAGTAATTTTCCTTTCTTCCTTGTTTACGAAAGAGAATACATCCTTCGTCCACATGTATTGCTCCCTTCTTTGCAATTATCACAGAAAATTCAAGAAGAGGACTGTCCTCCTTTAGAGAATCGGATAAACGCTTTATTAAAATTGGAAGAAGTAAGAACACAAGCAAAACAAAAATTGGATCAACATAAACAAAGTGTAAAAATATGGTTCGATACAAGTTCATCCTCAGAAAGGAATTTTAATGTAGGGGATTTGGTCCTCAAATGGCACAAAGCACACGAGAATAAAGGAGAAGATACCAAGTTTCAAAACCTATGGTTGGGGCCTTTTTTCATTTCTAAAAAATTGAGTCCTAGTTATTTTTGGTTGCACAACTTAGAGGGACAACCAGACACTTTTCCAGTGAATGGCCAGACTCTCAAGAAATACTTCACCTGAGAAAATCAAATTTCCCCCCTTGTAAAGATTTTTAGCTTATGTTTTATTTTATTTTATTTTTCGCTTTTTATTTTGTTTGGTTTTGTGTTTCCTGGATGATTATTTTTGAATCACCATTTGTTATATAAGGGAATTTGACTTTTCACTAATAACAGTTGATAACAGTTCAATGCTTCTGCACATTAAGTTCTAAACTTAGATCAGTCACGGTAAGTCTTTGTACAATCATTGTTCCCATTTTTTGTGAATTCTCAGCGAAATACGATTATCTTTAAAAACTTTTGACGTCGTCCCAGTTTTAATGAGATCAAATCAAAGTGCTTCCCCATTCTTGAGATGATTTCTTGAATGAAATCTAAATGTCTAAATTATGATGAAAGTTGTCAGTTCTCAAAGAACGAAAAAACAAATTCTAAAAAAATCAATCCTATCATTGCCTGGTTGTGAAATCTTTAGTATCACCCCGCTCTTTTATTATCATGAAGTTTATAAAAAAATTATAAACAATTTTAGAGAGTTGGAAGCACTATAATGTGTGGGAATTGTGTGGAAACCCGTCGGGGTACTGAAGATGTCTATTGGAAGCAGGTAAATGCACACATGATACCAAGACAACTTCGTTGGGGTAATGAACAGGTATGCTGGCAGCGAAGCAATGCTGGGTGAGAATATCCTCATGTATGTTCTTTTATTGAACAGATATCAAGATACTTTTATCATAAATGGATGATGTTTGGATGGGATAAAAGTACTAGAGAGGGTTAAATGACATACCTGTCAAGGCTATGAATGCCTGCTGGCAGCAGTGGCCCTATCAACGATATTGGATTTACTTGTATAAATATTATTACCCCTTTGATCGAAACGAGATGTCGGATTACAATTTTTGGATAGAACTTTATCCAATAATATGGTTGTGTTATTTTGCTGACTCGATGTCAAAATGCTTGATCTATCTTGTAATTGTTTCTAATAACTATCTGATTTTTATGTTTCTTGATATAAAGTTTTTATGATGCAGAGATAACTGCTTCACCCAACGTGTCGCCATTGTTGGCAGCCAAATATTCATGTCGAGTTTATCATTGTAAAATATCATCTTAATGGGATAAAATTTTCTGTAGTTGCCTCCTTTGTTTGCAAAGATTTCTATCATTTTTGGTTTTTGATTAACTCTGTTTATGAGTTCATTTATTCATTTCTCTTGTTCAATTTCATGACTGTAAGCATGAAATTAGAACAAGCTCTGGTTTGGGTGCATCATATAGTTTGTGGATTTTCCTTTTATAAATTGGATAACACCTAAGGGAATCTAACAATTTCAAGAACCTTAAAATCTTGTGAATCTATTGTATTATGGGTTACTTCCTTACCATTAGTGCATGAGTTGTCCCCCTTGGGGTTATTCCTTAATAATTTTATTCTTTGAATGTTTTAATTGTCACATTACCATATCTATGATCATGCATCAAATAATAACTATAGTATAATTTCAAATATGAATGCTATCCTTTGTAGTCATATCACAGTCTCATCATGCTGGTACATGACTGACAATCATTCCGTCAAACAATTACTTCTTCGTCCTGCTAGCACAAGCCTGCATTCATTTCCTCAAGTGGTAAGTTTTCGTTTTTTGGTTCGACAGTCATTTGACAAGGTGGTTTTCATTGTTACGCGTCCTCTAGTTTAGAATACATTCAACAGTCCAAGTGGTCGCTATGGTGGATTTCTCCCGAATCCTTAGGTATCGGGTCTCCTCCGAGTATGAAGAGATTACTCTCTATTTCATGTGTTTTCGAATACACTCCACCCTTCACTACTCATGCTGGTTTTGTGTGACCAAATCGATGGTGCCAGTGGTGAGGATCAAGTCGAATGGCTCACAGGATCTCCTCTCACATGAAGATGTTGTAGACAATCTCCTGGTTTATGGTTGGGATGGGTTCATAAAATGATTTGAGGGTTTTAACCTCAAATTTTCTCAGGACTTCACCCAAAATTTCGATGGATCTAAGGCTAAGATTGGGGATTTACAGTTTAAAGTGATAGAGGGCGCAATTGCAGAGGCTACTGGATTTCCCCAAGAAGGTTCTCGTAGGTTTAAAAACCTCAAGTTCGAAGGTGTCCCTTGGCACCCACTGATGGATTCCAAGAAATCACGTTACAATGTAAAAGGTACACCAATTTTTTTTATTTAAACCACGATGACATGGTTTACTATTGATACTTAAGTAGTTTAACACCTGTGAGGGTAGATATGGACTAGTCTTCCTGTATCATGTCCATTTATTGATGGTATTTTTAGGTTTTGGTTTAAATATGCCATTTTATCTACTTAGGAGCCTGCAAACAATGGCCAAATTCTACCAAAGACAAAACCTAAATGCACAGTCTAGTTTGTTCCATCACGACTTGATTCGAATTCTGGTAATTTCACGATTGTCTAAAGTTGGGGATAGTTGGCAATATTTCATGGGTAGAAATGGGTTCTCCCTACCTGAAAATGTGACTGACTCACCTCTGCATTTTAATGAACGTTCCAGTCCCTATCAATCAAACCCCTCTATGGAAAACCTACATGTCGAATTATAGGAAAGCCCTATGTCTATGTCTAAAACCCTTGTTGTTTTCCATAAGTCATCCAAAGGCAAGAAACCGAGATCCGATTTTATTCCCAAGAAATATTTAAAAGATGTTTTGGATTATCTAAAGGATAAAATCCTTGTTGTTCCTAATCCTGAGCTAATTCAGGTTGATTTAAGTGAACTTGAAAAAAAGAAACAGGGTAGGCGAAAGATACAGAGAAGTCCAACAATCACTTTAAAAAATAAAAGACCTAGTCGACTCATATCCAGAACACTAAGAAATTGACATCGTGATCATGAAAAACCTATCCCTATTATTGAGGTCAATGACTGGATTTCCAAGGATGATATCGATGACTGGATTTTTGAGGATGATATCGATGACTGGATTCCTGAGGATGATATCGATGTCGATACACCACAGTTCAATTTCATATTGAATGAGCCTCCTTTCTTAAATAAACAACAAGGTTTTTTAGGCATTCAACATGATCTAAAATGAACTATGGAACAAGATAAATTACCCACTACACAACAGACTTGGCCTTTACCAAACATGGAACCGATGCATTGTGAGAATTGTTTCGATTGGATCGAAAGGTATTATTGGGATGTTCCTTATCTATAGGCATGTTTGAACCAAGTGGTCACTCAGAATTCAATGCTTGAGAGGGAGAATGATGAGCTCAGAGCTTGCGTTCGATTGAACACACATGGAGCCAACAAACGTATTAAGCGATCTGCGAATGTGGTCATTAAAAATTCGACCAATTTCAATACTATTATAAACTCAGACCTGTCTGATGCCTCTTTTTCGAATTTATGAATTGGTAAATAGTTTGTTTGTATTTCAAAATTTGATTATGTTTGGATAAACAATATGTAGATTCATTTTGATTTTATTTTTCTGTTAGACTAACTACATAATCGAAAGATTATGTAGCTTGTATTTTGAAATTATTTGTTTTGATTATTATCTATTTTTTATTTCGTTTTTATGGTTTCAAGTGAACAACAAATTGATGTGCTATGATTAAGGAAAGGACTCATGGGTTGATAATTTAGTGGACTAGTAATTTCCTATTTTGAAAAACAATGTTTATTAATGTAAATATTTTTTATTAAAAGACTCCAACATGATTATCTTTTTGTTATCTTATTTTAGTAAAAAAGACTTATTTTAAGAGATCTACCTCTATCTTAGATTATCGGAGGTAACAGTTGAAAAACATGTTTAAATAACATTGTTTCCTAGTGATATGGGCAATTCCTCCAGGACCATGCGATGGACATAGTTTTTTGAAACTATATGGGAAAGCAATTTACTCTTTGGCTTTCGTCCTATGTAGACCGTGCAATGTTTTTTTCATTGTCTTCTCGCATAATTTCTAGGTGTGAAATGTTATATGTATCGATCTAGCTTTAGTCTATTCTTCACATAATATTTTATATCGTGCTTTTCTTTATGTTGTTCATTATATTTTGGTTTAGTTCATATTTGCGACTGATCATCTATGTAAGTATTTTGAGTTGACGTCTGATACTAGATAGTTGGTAATAGCATAACTGAGAATTGACATTTCTTCCATTCTTAGTTATTGGACATTTCAAGGTCACTTGATATATAATTATTTGTCTCTCTATCGTTATAAACACATTCTAGAACATGAAAGACTTATGTGAGTTTCTTCAGGAAGTATTATGCTTTCCTTTTTTATAGGTTTACACTTGGCATAGGCTAAGAGGAGATCATACAAATGCAGAGGGATGAATTTAGTTTAGTACTCCTGATCAGCAAGAGGTTAGTCGATTTATTATTTTAATTTGTTGATTTGTGAATGAAGAATTATTCCATCATTTAACCGTCAATCTACTTTGTCTATTTTCATTATATCATTTACAGTCTGGTTCATTCATTGTTCATTAATTAGTTTGGTAATTAGAGTACTAGAATAATTTTTTTTATTTTTATTCTTGTTTAGATCCATTATCTTAAAACAATTGTTTTCACAAGGCTTTTCTCAAACCTTGTAAAATGTATATAACCATTCTACACAAACATTGTTAGTTAAGCATTTGTAATTAAGTGTTGATTGTTAGAGTAATATATTTAGTTAGTTCACATCTTTTAAATTGTTTTAGGATATTACTTGGCTAACAGAACCATAAAACCCATCAGGGTATATTATACCAAACAGATTGGGTTAACTAGACAACCCCAGACCGTATCTTCCCTTCCCATTGACGGTGTGTCATAAACGCCTGCCAACAGGTGTCTTGGACACTAGGTAAACTCTTCGCACCAAATAGATAAAGAAATAAATGTCTCTCTTTGGTGGAAATCCAAGGATTTCTCTAAAAACATCCTCAAAATGATTTAAGAATGGATGGTCTTCAATGCTTGCCACTTTATTTTTGGCTGCGTCTTCCATGTGGGTTGCAAAAATATGACATCCCTTACTGAAACTCGTTTTTAGTTGCATAGTTGAAATCTCTCTAACAATTAAAGCTCTTGTATTGATTTGAATCTTTCCTTGCTACCCTTCTTCATTAATACATTTGATTTTTTTGTTGTAATAGTCTAAGACAACATGGTGTTTTTCGAGGCAATCCATGCCAATTAGAAAATCATATGAACCCAGTGGTATGATGTTTACATCTACCTTTGTCCTGAGAACATTCATGTCTATCAAACAATATTTAACCAAATCATTGATATTTCTCTTAGCCCTTGTGGTTAATTGAACTAACCAAGCTTTATTATGCTTACTTCTTCGCAAGTTAAATATTTCAACAATGTTATTATTTATCTAACTATGGCTTGCTCCAGAATGAATTAAAATTTCTATGGGCTAGTTTTCAATCTTACCTTCCACTTCAATAATGGGGGATAGATATTCTGCTTGTTTGTTGTCCAAGGCTACATAAGTCATTGGCATATTCCTCCCATGTCTTCCACTTTTTCAACCTATTGAATGATGTGAACAATAATCATTCTTTCTCCTTTTTGAGGGTAGTCCCTATGTAAGTGACTTCCCTCACATCCCCAACATTGTACATGTTGTTTCCTTGGCCTTTTCCCAAATGAATATGCAGTCTTGTGCTCATTTTTGGTTGTCTGACCTTGCTGATTTTCTTGGGTGTTGTTCTTGAAAAATGGTGGATTAAAACCTTTCTTCCTTTGATCCTTTTTCTCTTTCATATTTTCATTCCAATCCTTTTGGAAAATTGGCCTACCTCTACTTTGCTCATAAGTATTCCTTGCTCTCCTTATGGTTTCCTCCAAGGTTTTTGGGTTATCATATTGAATCTTCTCACTATATAAGGAGGGTAACCCACTCAGAAGCCTTCGTATTTTGACCTTCTCATCCTTGATGAATTCAACATACTTCAGCAGTTCAAAGAAACTCTTTTCTTATTCGTCCATTGTAATGCTTCCCAAATTGAGCTCAAAGAAATCTTTCATACTCATTTCATAGTAATGCTCAGACAAGTATTTCTCTTCAAAATATCCTTTGAATTTCCTCCATGAGATTCTCTTCTCATAAAGGTTCCCAAATTTCTTAAGTTGATCCCACCACATGGATGTATTTCCTTGCAAGTGGTAGGTGGGAATTCTAGATTCTACCTAGGAGGGGTAGTCATGCAGCTATAAATATTTATTTATTTTCAATAGACAAGCCTTGGCTTCTTCTCCTTTCCCATGCTCACCATTGAAATTTGGTGGCTTGATTTTCCCGAGCTCACCTTATAGGATGTCTATCTCAGGATTTTTTCTTTTCCTTCGAACAAGAGACACACTTCGGATACTCCCTGGCCATGAACTTGTATGAGTTCTTCTGGTGGATTTATTTGGATAATGATGATGCCTTATCATGATTTTTTACTACCTATCATTTTTATGATCATCCCTTTTTTTATGGGATCTAGATGATGACACTTGTCTAGCACTAGTTGATTGCTTGGTGCGAGAGTCCTTATTGACTTGATTATGTAAAATATTTAAGCCTTTAAGTATCTCTTCCTAAGCCTTCATAATCCTTTCATTATCATCTCTATATCTGTACACTTCCCTATGTAGGCTTCTCATAGTTACAGGCTCCTGCCTATCTTTTCTTCTATTTGAATTTGTCTTAGCAATCCCCATGTTATAATTCATACCTTTGATATCTTCCTCATGTCTATAATATTCTTGAGCATGTTCCATAACTCCAATCCTCATATAAGAACCAAAGGTGTCTCCATGTACCTCTAATTCTGTAAGAAATGTGCATGTAATAATTATTGTTAGAACATGCATACTATAAAACTTTTCATCAATTAGAATAAATGTTATTTTCTCATCAATTTATGAAGTAAATAATGCACCAAATCAAAATTTGATTCTTAGAAGCATTTCCCTCTGAAATAACTTTCCAAAGGTTGTACCCATGCCTCAATCTGATTTCTGAGCGAAAAGTTACAACATTTACATTGTGAAATTTCCACTCTTTTACTACTACAAAAATATCTTTATTAATTATGGAAAATTTAGTTTTCCAAATCAAAATTTTGGGTGGACAAATATCTTCTACTCTTCAATAAATTCCAATGAATTTTTTTTTTCTCAAATGGGAGCTCCGAGCTAAAAGTTATGGTCCAGAGAAGTTTAGGTTGTTTTACCCAATTTATCCTTATATGCTACAGGTGTCTTGGTTCTCTTCCTACACATTTTCGGGTTCTTATATCCCAATTTTGGCTTCATAGTTGGATTCTATGGATCATAATATTTCCATAGACTTCTCTTTCTCCCCAAATGGACTTTTGAGCGTGGATTTATGCCCTCTATAAGTAATATGGTGCCAAAATTTTACTCTCACTATTTTGGTTGTAACTTTCTCATACAAGTTTTCTTTTGCAAACTATTTATCTCATTGGACAACTCTCTCTGAGTTCTTTTATATGATCTATAGAGAAAAAGTGTACCTTGGTAAACTGTGTTCTCATAGTTTTTGATTGGCTAAAAATGTCACTTAGGCCCTAAAAAATGCCCCACAAATTAATGACCTTCAAACCCCACACATGTTTCCATAAAATTCACCATTTTACTATGTTAATTAGCCCTTAAATATAGGTCATTGGTGTATACTCCATTGTCCATCAGTGATCGGTGATTTCATTTGGATGTGCACAAAATTTCTCCCAAACCACTAACTCGATCGCCAATCATTAGCCCATTTCTCCAACAACTGATTTGCACACAACTCTAAATCAACTGACTTGACCATCGACCGTCAATGATATTTGCTAGAAAATGAAACTCCTCAAAAATTCATTCGATTCTCAACCATAATACCATTGGCCATTGGTCATCCTCGTTGACTATCAAGAACACTTTCTCATTTTTTCTAACCCAACCATCAATCATCAGACACTTCTAGGATGACATGGAAACTATTTACATGGCATGACACATGGATGTTGATGTGGCATGACACATGGATGAAAATGTGGCATGAAACATCATCCTAAGGTGTCAACGTGGCTTATGTGGCATGAAATGTTGATGTTGAGGTGGCATTACATGTCATCATCCTGTTTCCTTCTTTGGCTATCAATTGTTTTTCTGAGACGACCCGAACACCTCATCGAATCGTATGATGATCGAGCATCAGCCATTTCCGATCAATGGATTATCCCAGTTGATTCAAAACAGTTCACTGAATCAATCGATACCCAACCATTGACCCATCAACCATTGATGAATTTTCCTGCTTGATTCAAAACACTTCGTTGAATCAATCGATGCCTGAAAATCGACCCATAGGCCATCAAAATATTCTATTGTCAAATGAAAATACTTCACTAGATTCGGTTGATACCAGACCATTAACCATTGGTAGTTAGAGATGTATTTTGGCTGAACCAAACTCTTTTCCATTTTGGCCAACCCGACCATCCTTTATCAGTGATTTCCATTGATGAACTTTAAGGCGTATAATTTTTTTGACATTTCTCTAATCGATTTGGACTGCCAATCTCCCAATCGAAACAATATTAATTGTTGATTTGGAAAATTTTTCCCAACGCTACTAAAAAACCTCAACTGTTGATCTGTTGGGTGAGTGCAAGCTAATGATGGTCTCTCATGACTTGTTAGTGGCAATGCACACCTAGAAAATAAAAATTTGTTAGCTTGGAGGGATTATTCAAGGTACTTTTACAATGAATTTGAATATGATTTAAGAAGACGAAATGTATGAAATTGAATTAGCTTTCCAAGTATACAAATTTTATTCATAGACATTGTGAATAAGTAGGTCAATTTTGATTTTTTCTAACAATGGTATCTTAATTTTCCAACAAAATATAAGGTATATGTTTTCGTTCGTGTAGGTGTTGAGTGTCTTAACAATGGAATTTCATTCCAAAACTTGTGTACTTGTACATAACCCATTTTTATTCTGTTGTGTATTTTTTGGAAATTTTTAATATTATTTTTATATTTTTTAAAACTTTTCAAAGTCAACACATACCTGAAATTACAACGTCTTTTGTTCGTGCAGGTTAAAAGGGCCTTAACATGATCAAACCATTATTTTCCTTTTTATATTGTCAATATTGGTCTCCTCTAGTGCCACATATAACTCATTTGATAAATGGTTAAGATGAGAAAACGTTATAGAAGAAATCAAAGAGGTATGTATTCTAGGATTTTGATATATGTGAAGACAAAAATATATTAAAAATAGTAAACAATATTAATT
>SNQJ01S0028351.1:241619-254121 GCA_010110895.2 Picea sitchensis
TATATATATCGTAATACCATTTTGATTTATATGCAAATTAATTTACTTATGTTCATGGTCAGGAAGAAAATATCTTCTTGTTGCTTATCCTTATATACACATTTTAAAAATATGGATACAATGAACTAATCATGGTCCTCTCTTTTATGTGAGGAACCCATCATACTGCGCCCAACGCCAAACCCCTTTCTCAGATCATGAACTCCAAGTATGAGTTCTACATTCACACCAATTAATCGCATACCGATCTAAGTATTATTTAATTTGTTTTAAATTCCATTTCTTATTTTTTTATATCTTGCGTAAACATAAAATAACAACTTAATACCAAATCATTTCCAAGTATTAATCGTCACACTTTGGCACAGAAAGAGAAAAATGATCGAGAGGTACTCGATTTCCTTCACTAGCTCCAAAATTTGGAGGAGAACAATGACGCTTTCAACTGGTTTATTTCACTTATTCAACTATAACCTGTACAATATTTGATTAAAAGAAATTGATTTACCCCTCTTAACATTGTGTATGTGGATTTCAGATTCGTAATTCAGTGGTTGTAATAATACAATTTATTTATTGTATATAAGTATCTATTTTATACGATAGATCAATGAAATTTTTGTAAGTAACATTATGCAATTTTTTCATGAATTTTATATAAATAGTTAGAATTTTTTTGATCCATATCAAACATATATATATATATATATATTTCCTCGGCAACAATATAAGTACTTTATTTTTATATTCTCTATTCTAGATTACTTCAAAAGAAACCACTATAAAAACTACTTTGATTATCATACTTAAATAACACTTTATAGTTTCACTAATAGGCTTAACTTCAACCATTAAATTTAAAAATAATTTGAAGAAAAACCTGGAAAACATAAGGAGCATCCAAGTTCCACCCAACCTTAGAATGGATCATCCAAATCACTTGATCCAATCACCCACAAGATTGATCATGAAACCATAAGGATGAAATCAGCCTCCTGTTCCAGCAAGACTTTTGTGTCCTCAGTAGTTTCCTAACACCTCTGTGCTCACACAACAACTTCTTTTGTTTTCGTTTTATTCACAAGCATACAATTTTTATCAGTGAATCCTTCCCTTTAACATGTTGAGCAACATCTTTCCTCCTCACACATGTCTGTATATATATATTAATTTTCCCAGGTCTTAGTTTTCTCAAAGATCTTTTCCCTCCTTGGAAATTTTCACAACTTTGGAAATCCATGATTTCCAGGGTGTTTCAATCACCAAAATTGACTTTTGACACATGTCCTTCCATGCCCAGGGTTATCTCCAACTTGTTCCCCACTCATGGATTCATGATAATCTCTTTTTAACTTGGCTCATCCTTATGTCCCCTTTATTAATCAAATAAAAATACTTGCCTCTTACGTCTGTCCACAATAAAGGACACTTGGTAATTCAATATTTTTCCCAGAATTTACATTAACAACAATCACTTTTCTCCTACTAATCCTAAAATTGAATTTTCCACTTAAGGAAATTATTCAACTTACTAAATAATTTTGATTGGGGGGTATTACATACTCTCCCCCTTGGACACAACACCATCCTCAGTGTAAATGCTTATTGTTTTCGTTCATAATTGGAACAAATATGGATATTCCTTTCTGATGACATCCTCCAACTCCAAAGTAGCTTCTTCAGGACTGAAATGATCCCATTTCACTTTTACCTAGACAATGACCTGATTCTACAACATTGTTTCTTTCTTATCCATACTGCGCAAAACTTCTACCTGGAATTCGCCTTCTGGTTTGTAACGTCCCCAACCATCAACCCCACTATCGGGCAACGCTACTGCNCCCACTCATGGATTCATGATAATCTCTTTTTAACTTGGCTCATCCTTATGTCCCCTTTATTAATCAAATAAAAATACTTGCCTCTTACGTCTGTCCACAATAAAGGACACTTGGTAATTCAATATTTTTCCCAGAATTTACATTAACAACAATCACTTTTCTCCTACTAATCCTAAAATTGAATTTTCCACTTAAGGAAATTATTCAACTTACTAAATAATTTTGATTGGGGGGTATTACATACTCTCCCCCTTGGACACAACACCATCCTCAGTGTAAATGCTTATTGTTTTCGTTCATAATTGGAACAAATATGGATATTCCTTTCTGATGACATCCTCCAACTCCAAAGTAGCTTCTTCAGGACTGAAATGATCCCATTTCACTTTTACCTAGACAATGACCTGATTCTACAACATTGTTTCTTTCTTATCCATACTGCGCAAAACTTCTACCTGGAATTCGCCTTCTGGTTTGTAACGTCCCCAACCATCAACCCCACTATCGGGCAACGCTACTGCGCGGAACATTCTCATACATATATATTTAATATGCATATTTAACAAAATAATATTGAATAAACACAAAATTACTGCTAACATACATAATTAACAGAATTAACAGTAATTCATACATTCAACAGAATACATGAACACATACAAGCATCACAGACATGCATTTTAATTGAAATTAAACAGATAATGGTACTTATCTTTGGAACTGGAGTAACTCCACCAATTACGTGCAGACCTTCCACAAACCTCCCAACCTTAGACCACGCTTCTTATCACGCTCAGCAGTGGGTCACCCCCGAGTTGGGAACAAGCTCCACCCAGGGCAAGGGAATCATAGACTAGGCTGAGGTTACAGGAAAAATTCATAGAGCAACCGAAATGATTCTCTCCACGAGCCTTCTTATGCCCACTACTCACGGACTCTCATTCCCCAAATACCTGTTCCACCCAGGAGTATACACCTTCACAAGAGCAGTCCATCAGTTACTTCACCTCCCTCTTTGGGTCTCGGCAACAGGACGGATCAGGAATTATCAGAGCTCTGTAGCTAGTGCTGGACTCTCTCTGGGAGAAAACCACTTCCCAACAGACTCTCTCACCTGGAGAGAGCTTCTCACAGGCTTGAAAACCTGCATCTTCTACCACGGGCCTAAAAACCCACTTCTTCATCTCACTCCTTGACTCAACTCCAGCCAGGTGAGGACAACAACAACGATTCAACACTCATTCACACAGGGATTACAGTAGCAACAATAGATGGGCATGGAACTGCAGGCAACAACAACCCACACTAAAACACAGAACGACTAAGGCGATTACCCAGGTGTTGGGTTCCTCATAAAACACAGAAAAACTCATGGATTTTGGGTTTCAAGATGCATGACAAGAAAATTATGCAGAGGTCAACGATGGAGGCAAAACATAAAGACCATACGAAATTCACGGGAATACACTGGTTGCTTCACAGTTCTAGTTTTCAGGAATGCGTGGTTGTGCCGAGGTTCCATGCAGATACAAAAAGGTTTAGAATGAGGATCATTCCATGGGCTTTTCCCACTAGTTTGAAGGTGCGGGGCAAGAAAACGCAGAGGTCGATCACAGATATCTCACGGTTTCAGATGGAGGATCGAGAAAACTGGTAGAACGAACCCCCAACTCAGCTAGTGCTTCAGCTTTTAACTGCATGCACCCAGGCTGACACTTGTCTTCATGGAGCTGCATGAATTACCTTTCGCACACATTTTCTTTCCTAGGTCTTAGGATAAAAACATGTCTTTCACACAACTTTGGAATAATAATAAATTATTATTCTCAATGACTTAAGCCCCTAATCTTAGGCCCTCCTTCCAACCTTTCAACACCTTTTCCCTTACCCACCTTATGAAATCTTAGTCCCCCATCACTCATTCTTCGTGGTCGGTTTGCACACAATGATGTTTAATATTTATTAATGTTATGCATAATTACATATACAAAAATAAGCTCCTGGCCTTTAACACTTAGGCTCTCCGGCCAAATAAACACATAATCCCACCAACTTCTCAACACTCGGCTCACCAGCCTACAAAACCTGATTACAATTAATAATATAACTGGGGCACATCCTTGGGGTATTACAAACCCCTCCCCTTGTTTTTTCACTATCCTCAGTGGAACTCTTTACACAACATCAACAATATTTTCAAAATCTTCAAAAAGATGCGGGTATTTTGCCTGCATAGCATCTTCATGTTCCCATGTCGCGTACTCGGGACTGTATCAGGTCCAATGGACCTTTACAATCCCTATGGATCGATTCTGGAGTTGTTTTCTTTTCTGGTCTAATATGTTCACATGATACACTTGCAGGATACCTTCCTGGTCCACCAGAATCACATTCCAATCAATTACATGATTAGCATCAGGTATATATTTCTTAAGAAATGAAATATGAAACACTTTATGTACAGTCATGGATGCAGGTAATGCAAGTGTATATGCAACTAGCCCAATCCTTTCTAGGATTTCGAATGGCCCACGAAATCTGGCTTCCAACTTCGAACAATTTCCCAGCCTCAAGGAACTTGTATTGGATTTCATTTTTAGGAAAACATGATCCCCCACTCTAAACTCTATGTGGTTTCTATTTTTATTAGCATAACTTTTCTTCCTCTCTTGGGAAACCTTCAAATTCTGCTTAATCTTCAACATTTTCTCTTCCATTTCCTTGAGCAACTCTAGCCCAACTACTGCCCTATCAACTGGATTATCCCATCATACTAGAGTATTTCACTTTCTTCTATAAAGTGCTTCAAATGGGCTCATCTTCAATGATGCTTGATACCCATTATTGTAGGCGAATTCTACCAAGTGTATGTAGTCTTCCCATTTAAATGGTTTGTCCATCACATACATCCTTAATATGTATTTTATCACTCTATTCACCCGATCTGTCTACCCATCAGACTCAGGATGATAGGTTGTGCTAAAGTTCATATTTGTTCCAAATCCTTTGAAAAACCCCCTCTAGAACTTAGAGCTAAATTTATGGTCCCTTTCAGACACAATTGTCTTGGGAATACCGTGTAATTGTTCTATTTCCCTCATAAAAATATCAACAACTTTAGCTGCCTTGTGAGTAGTCTTTAGTGGAATAAAATGGGCATATTTCGTAGGCTTGTCCACCACCACCATGATTGAATCATGTTGTTTTCCGGTTCTAGGCAATGCCATGATGAAATGCATTGTCACCACTTCCCACTTCCACACAGGAATGGGTAAAGGCTGTAGAAACCCTATTGGGTGCATATGCTCAGCTTTAACCTTCTGACACTCCATACATCTGGCGATGTATTCAACAATCTCTCTCTTCATACCTAGCCAAAAGTAATGGCTTTTGACTATTGAAACTATTTTCTAATATCCAAGGTGCCTGTCATAAAGAACATTATTCATTTCATTCAAAATCATAAGTTTCAAGTCCTGGACATTAGGTACATAAATTATGTTCTTGTACAGAAGTGTTTTGTTAGTTTCCAATTTATAATTCTCCACTTTATGTGGCATCTTACCTTGTTGTATCTTTTCTACCAAATCCCTATACTGCAAATTTGTATTTTCAGCCTTCGAAATTATGCCTTTAATATCAGTTCTATACATGCTATTGGATGTAGCATGTAATTCATGCACTCTCCTACTGAGCCTATCAACCACTTTGTTCTCTTTTGCTTTGATATGCTTGATATCAAAGTCATATTCACAAAGAAACTCCAACCACCTACTCTTCCTAGCATTCAACGTTGACTGATCAAACAAATACTTTAGAATGTTGTGGTATGTCCTTAGTTCTAATCTCTTTCCCATGAGGTAATTCCTCCATTTCTTTATAGCATGCACTATGGCTGCCAACTCCAAATCATGAGTGGCATAGTTCTTTTCATGCTCTCTCAATTTTTTGGATTCATAACAAATTACGAATCCATTTTGATAGAGGACTCCTCCCAGTCTTTATTTTCATACATTTGTACACACTACAAAGTCTTCATTCGGATCTGCAATCCTCATGATTGTAGCACTCGTTAATAGCTACTTCAATCGCTAAAAGATTTTCTCACATTCCTCTGTCCATTGAAATTTCTTCTCCTTCCTTTGCAAGGAAGTGATAGGGTAAGCTATCCTTGATAATACTACAATGAACCTTATGTAATAGCTAGCTATACCCATAAGGGATCTGAATTCTGTTACATTCTTCGACACTGACCATTCTCTGATGACCTCAATCTTCTTAGGATCTACAACTATCCCATCCTCTGAAATAATATGCCTCAAGTAACGGATCTGTTTTTGATAAAACGAGTAGTTTCTCAACTTGGCATACAATTGGTTCTCTCTTAGCACTTTCAGAACCATGCTCAAATGTCCTTCATTCTCTTTCTCTGACATGGAATACACCAGGATTTCATCCAAAAATACTATGACAAACTTGTCTAGATAGTCCCGGAATACACCACTCATTAGGCACATGAAAACAACGGGTACATTTGACAACCCAACTGACACCACTATGAATTCATAATGACCATACCTTGTTCTGAAGGTGGTCCTGCTGATGTCTTCATCCTTTATCCTTACCTGGTAATATCCTGACCTGAGGTCTATCTTCGAAAATATCCTCGCATCCTTCAACTGATCAAAGAGGTCATCAATCCTCGATAGAGGATATTTTTTCTTTACAGTTACTTTGTTCAATTATCTGAAATTGATACACAATCTCAACGTCCCATACTTCTTCTTCACAAATAGGACCGGGGGATTCCAAGGTGACAGTCTTGGGCATATATACCCCTTCTTCGGAAGCTCTTCAAGATGCAACTGTAGTTCTTTCAGCTCTAGCGTACTCATTATGTAAGGAGATTTTGATACTGGAGCTACTCCACGCATCAAGTTTACAAAAAAGTCAATATATCTCTTCGGGGGTAGTCCAGGTACCTCCTGAAATACATCTTCAAACTCCTTTAGTACTACATGTTCTCCAATCTTTGAGAATTCATCCTTAGATGCTTCCTCCACATGGGCGACAACTAATTGACAACCTTTCCTATAGCACTTCTTCAACTACATTGCTGAGATTTATCTAATAGCAACAACTATGGGAATTCCTTGGACTGTTTTCCAATTTACTTCCTCATCTAGGCAAGTGAATGCCTTGTTACAACATTCCAAGATGGCATGGTGTTGGTCCAACCAATCCATCCCAACTAGACAGTCATAAGAACCTAAAGGTAGAATGTTCAATTCAACCTTTGTGCTCATTCTGTTCATTTCCACTGGACAAGACTTAACTAACTCAATCACTTTCCTCTTGGTTCATGTAGCCAGTTGTAGTAACCAAGACTTTTCATGTTTCCTTCTCGACAGTTGAAAAATTTCCACCACTCTAGGATCTATATAACTATGGCTACCCCCTGAATCAATCAAAATAGTAAAGGCATGGTTGTTGATCATACATTCCACTTCAATCACGTGTCACTGATATTGTGCTTGACTGTTGTCCATGGCTGCATAGATTCTTGGTATTCTACTACCCATGTCTTCCATTGTTTAAGCTTGTTGAACATTATGGACAACTCTCACTTTTCCATTTTGTGGGGACAATCTCTGTACTTCTGGTTCCCCTGACAACCCCAACACTGAATGGGCGTTTTCCTTGGCCTTTGTTCCCCTACGTCAGCCATTCTTGGCTCTCTAAATGATGGCTTTCCTTGAGGACTGTTTCTGAAAAAGGGAGGCTTGTTTCCCTTCTATCTCTGCTCTTTCTTAAACTTCTTCAGGTCATCCCAAGCATTCTAAAAAGTAGGCTTTTCTCTTTGCTACTCATATAAGCATTTCTCTATTCTTATAGTTTCTTCCATAGTATTAGGGTCATCATACTGGATCTTTTCACTAATGGAAGGTGGCAGTCCACTCAAATACCTTGGAATCTTGACAATCTCATCTTTGATGAACGAAACATACTTTATCAATTCCAAAAATCTTCATTCGTATTCATTAATGATCATGCTGCCTAGTTTGAGTTCATTAATATCTTTTAGTAAAGTATTTCTTCTCGAAATACCTCTTGAATTCTTTCCAAGTGACATATTTCTCTCTAATGTGTTTCACCTTCACAAGCTGATCCCACCACATGGATGTTTTTGCTTTCAGTTGATACATCGCAATTCTTCCTTTTGCATGAGAGGAATAATTTTGCAGTTGGAAATATTTCTTCATGCCAAGAAACCATGTTTTGGCATATTCCTCCTTATTATGTTCTCCATCAAATGTAGGAGGCTTAATCTTGCTCACTTCTCCCTTCAGTTCATCCACTCTAGATCTCCAATGATTTCTGGTAGGAGATGGGCTTGAACTACTTTGTGTCCTCCTCTTGGAGTGACCTTGGGAGTGATGATGGTGTCTACCAGTACTCCTTGATCTTATTCCCTCAGAAGTCTGGTGAATCCCTATTTTTCTCGAGTCTCTCTCCTTGTCCAACTTCTTTTCTATTCTCTCCATACTTTTCATCAACTTTAAGTTGAGTTTTCCCTATTGTTCCTTAGCTTTCATGATATTTTTTCTATTTGTTCGGTGAGTTTGGGAATATTTATGAAATATTTAAATGATTTTCATCATATGCCCTTCCTTATCTATCTCTTCTCGATGCCCATTAGAGTTCGACCCTTCAACTCCCAAATGAACATCCATACCTTTAGCTTCATTCTCTGAACTGGAATCATTATGTGCCTCCTCCATTTCTTTGCACTTAGTAGAAACTCTATTCGATTTTGGCACTCGTTAAACTTCTGTAAACACAATGTGCAGACAACCAGAATTTGTTAGGTGATCATTCCTTAACAAATCCCACAACATTAATAAATAAATCTGATTCAAGAAAACTTTCAAACTCCATTTTATTTCGGGGCTCTGCTCTGTGAAGTTTTTTGGCACTATCCCCTTTCTCTCAGTCCCCAACCCATGCAACCAAGGATCATGACCAAGCGCTAGATCAATAAGTGCTTACTCGAGCCTTCGGCCTTTAAATTTAGAATATTTTCAAAGAACAAAACAACAATATCTCAGAGTTCAGAGTTACCAAACTTGTGAAGTAGAGTGGATCAACAGTCCATGTCTACCCATCATCCAATGACTAACGCTTACTATGGAACCTCACATGTCTAAGTTTCGGGTCTTTGGGTCTTCAGGACTTTGAAGCTTCGGAGGATCTTGCATCCACACATCCAAATTGTTAATCTCTGATCATTCCTAATCACCTTTGGTGACGTCATTATGTCACATCACTTAATGTTTTCCAATTGCGGGGGCATGCAACGGTGGTTTGGAGCAACCCGCCTTTCGTTCCACAATTCTTCTAACACTAACATGTAACCCCTCAGTGAAACCTCGGCTTGGATTGTGGGACCACCTTGGAGAATTAACTTCCATACAACTTGGGTCCCCACAATGTCTCATGGCCATTGATCTTGATGTATCGTGATCAATTCCACTGTGGGTCCTCCGACCTTTAACTACTTTACATAACCTCAGGCCCCACTAACCCTGCTCATATAGGATTCCACATGGTGGAATACTAGCGACTGATACGTGGCCCATTCAGATGGGTGACACTCGTCACTTTCTTAATGCCATCTCAACCTTCCACAGTTTGTATTCCACTTATAGTTGGCACACAACCCATGTGTCCACCTCACCTCTAGGTGACATAATCATGACTCACCACTTTGGCTCTTTGAGCTTCAGAGCTTCGGGAGTTTCAACTCCTCTACATTCATTTTTTCCCAGAGCACTTTCTCCCAGAGTTCATGATCCACCAACGTATGTCCTCCTTCACAATCAACGGCTATGAGTGACTTCGTCACTTCAAGCTTTGGGAGTTTCAAACTCACATCACTTGCCTTATCTCGAAGTACTTCCACTTGATGTAGACGATCTCTTAACACATGTCCTTCTCAACGAATGGTTGTGATCTACTTCGACCTTCGTTACTTCAGGATTTTGTTACACTCCACACTTGAAATCCTCCCAAGTGAATTCCCTTTGCCTTCCTAGACATGGATCTAATGGTCATGCCCTTTTCCTATGATCTACAGTGTATATCTCTTTCAGACTTCGAATCTTTGGGTTTTATCATTTCTCTTACCTTTGCATTCAGTTTCACCAACGTCGCGAAGTCTGAAGTGCTTTCAGGTTACCGTTTCTTCACTCTCTCCATATCTAACGGTCGTAAAGGTTTTTCCTCTCCTTCCGAACAGATCCTATGGCTCCAACATCCCAAGTGTTGAGCTCTCTCTCTCTCTGTGGTCAAATACCACGTCGACTACGGTTTTATTCTATTGCTACTCCTCCTGAGCTTCATAACATGGCCAAGTAACCCCTTCGCACTCAGAAGCATTCTAAGGTCTGAAATTGGTTCCTCTGAACACCATTTGCACTCAAAACCTTGGGTCCAAAGACCAATTATCCATCCCATATAGTCTCATCTTTGAAACCATGCTCTGATACCATATTGTAACATCCCCAACCATCAACCCCATTGTCAAGCAACGCTACTACACGAAACATTCTCATACATATATATTTAATATGCATATTTAACCAAACAATACAGAATAAACACAGAATTACTGCTAACATATGGAATTAACAATAATTCATACATTCAATGGAATACATGAAAACATACAAGCATCATAGACATGCATTTTAATTGAAATTAAACACATAATGATACTTATATTTGGAACTAGAGTAACTCCACCAACTATGTGCAGACCTTCCATGAACCTCCCAACTTTAGACCATGCTTCTCATCACGCTCAGCAGTGGGTCACCCCCAAGCTGGGACCAAGCTCCACCCAGGGTGAGGGAATCCTAGACTAGGTTGAGGTTATAGGAAAAGTGCACAGAACAACCAGAAGGATTATCTCTAGGAGCATTCTTACACCCACTAGTCATGAACTCTCATTCCCCACATGCTTGTTCCACCCGGGAGTATACACCTTCATAAACACAGTCCATCATTTTCTTCACCTCCCTCTCAGAGTCTCGGCAACATGTCAGATTAGGAATTCTCAGATCTTCGTAGTTGGTGTTGGACTCTCTCTAGGAGAAAACCACTTCCCAGTAGACTCTCTCACCTGGAGAGAGCTTCTCACAGGCCTAGAAACTCGCTTCTTCTACCATGGGCCTGACAACCCACTTCTTCAACACACTCCTCAACTCAACTCCAGCCAGGTGAGGTAAAAAGAAACGGTTCAACACTCATTCACACATGGATGAAAGTAGCAACAACATATGGGCATGGCACTGCAGGCAGCAACAACCCATGCTAAAATATGGCTTGACTAAGGCGATTACCCAGGTGTTGGGTTCCTCAGAAAACACAGAACGACTCACGGATTTCAGGTTTCAGGATGCGTGACAAGAAAATTATGTAGAGTTCGATGATGGAGGCCAAACACAGAGACCAGATGGAATTCACGGGAATACACCTGTCGTCTTCATGGTTATGGTTTTCAGGAATGCGTGGTTGTGTGGAGGTTCCATGCAGAGGGACAACAGTTTAGATGGAGGATCAGTCCATGGGTTTTTCCCACTGTCTTCAAGGTGCGGGGCAAGAAAACGAAGAGGTTGATCACAAATATCTCAAAGTTTCAGACGAAGGATCGGGAAAACTGGAAAAACGAACCCCCAACTCAGCTGATGCTTCAACTTTTAATTGCATGCACCCAGGTCGACACTTGTCTTCCTGGAGCTGCATGTGTTCCCTTTGGCACACATTGCCTTTCCCAGGACTTAGGATAAAAACATGTCTTTCACATTGCTTTGGAATAATAATAAATTATTATTCTCAAGGACTTAAGACCCTAATCTTAGCCTCTCTTTCCAACTTTTCAGCCCCTTTTCCCTTACCCACCCTGTGGAAGCTTAGTTCCCCATCACTCTTTCTTTGTGGTTAGTCTACACACAGCGATGTTTAATATTTATTAATGTTATGCATAATTACATATACAAAAATAGGCTCCTGGACTTTAACACTTAGGCTCTCCGGCCTAATAAACACATAATCCCACCAACTTCTCAACACTTGGCTCACCAACCTACAAAACATGATTACAATTCATAATATAACTAGGGCACGTCCTTGGGGTCACATGGTTCCACCTATAACACGTTCCAATCAATTACATGAGTGGGGTCATGAACATATTTATTTAATAACGAAATATGGAAAACATTATGCACTTTTAAATTTGGCATTAGTGCTAGCTGATACACCACTGTACTAATTCTAGCTAATACTTCGAATGGTCCAAAACACTGTGGTGCCAACTTGGCACATGTCCATATTTTTAATGAACTCCTTTTCTCTTTAACTTTTAGATAGACATAATCCCTGACATTAAATTCCTAATGATGTCTTTGTTGATCTACGTAACTTTCTTTTCTGTCTTGTGCAACTTTTAGATTCTTTTCAACCTTTTTAACAATCAATTCCATTTCCTGTAACATATCTGGTCCAGCCATGAATCAATCAAATGGATTGTCCCATCTAATAGGAGTTATACTTTTTCTACCATAAAGGATTTCATATGGACTCATTTTGGTTGAACA
>SNQJ01S0028352.1:15850-28845 GCA_010110895.2 Picea sitchensis
GACATTACCGTATATATTAAATAAACCCGTGTACTGTGAAGAAGTTGTTGTTGTTGTCCAAAATAGAAAACTCGACAAAATTTTTTTTAAAGAAGATATAATATCCCCAAAGACGAGCCCGAGTTGTATTTATAAATTGTAAACATGTTTATAGGCTAGTGAGCCAAGTGTATATAAGCTCGTGGGCTTATGTGTTTATTAGGCCAGAGAGCTTAGGTGTTAAAGGCCATGAGCCTAATTTTATATATGTAATTATGTAGATCATTAATAAAATATAAACATCGTTTCGTGTAGACCGACCACGAAGAAAGAGTGATGGGGGAATAAACTTCCACAATGTTTGGTAAGGGAGGAGGCTGAGTGTTTGTGCCTAGGGGCTAAGCTAGGGGGCTTACCTCTAAAGGGGATAATAATTTATTATTATTTCCTAAAGGCTAAGGTGGACAATTGACCAAGTGTTGTCCTAAGTACCTTGAAAAGGAACATATGCTATGTGGAGTACATGTAGCTCTAGGAATACAGGTGTTGACGTGGGCTCATGCAGTTAAATCTAAAGAATTCAGTCGTGTTGGGGGTTTTCTCTCTCATTCTCTCATCCTCTGCCTAAGTTCACCAGGATCGGGGGAGTCTAAACCGTTTTGCCTCGGTGTCTGCCTCTGCATACCCATGCATAGTGAAGGAATCCCTCACGGGAAGGTTGTTCGTTGTCCATTCTCCCATCCTCTGTCTGAACCTAGTGAGAACCCGTGGACTGATCCGTGTCTTCTGTGAAGCCCAATCATCACGTATTTGTCTATGTCGTGTGTGTCATAACTGTTGGTTCTTATCGCCATGTAGTTCCTTGGTTGAGTGTGGCTTGTTGCCATTGTTTGTTCCTTGCTGAGAATTGTTGTTGTCATCACGTGACTGGAACTGAGTCGAATACTGGCTAAAGAAGTGGGTTCCAAGGCCCGTGGTTGAAGAAGGAGGTTTTCATGCATGTGTGCAACATTTTCTCTAGGCGAGGGAGGTGGTTTTGGTTGAAGAAGCAGGTTGTCAGGTTTGTGTGCAACACTCTCTCTAGGTGAGGGAGGTGGTTGTGGTTGAAGAGGCAAGTTGTCAGGCCTGTGGGAAACTCTCTCTAGGTGAGAGAGTGTGTTGTGGAAGTGAGTTCTCCTGGAAGGGGTCCTGTAGCTACTATAGAGCTCTGAAAATTTTAGTCCAGCCTATTGCTGGAGCCCAAGGTAAGGGAGGTGAAGCAGTCGGTGGATTGTCCTATGTGACAGTGAAGGTGTATACTCTTGGGATGGGATAGGCATGTGGGGAATGAGATTATGTGAGAAGTGGGCATAAGTGGCTCCTGGGGGAGAATCCTTCCTCATAAATTGTGTGTCTTCCTATTGAACTTGCCTAACCTAGGATTCCCTTGCCCGGTGGAGCTTAGTCCCAGCTCGGGGGTGACTTACTGCTGAGAGTGATGAGCAATGTGGTCTATGGTTGGGAGGTTCGTGGAAGGTTTTCACGCAGTTGGTGGTGTTATTCAATTTGAAAGATAAGTATCATTTATGTTCTTAATTTTATGTTATGCATGCCTGTGATGCTTGAAAGTTATCATGTATTATGTTGCGTATATGAATTATTGTCTATTACATTTGAATATGTATGGTAGTTTTAACTCTCTTTTATGTGTTTTATTTCGATTAAAATGCATGGTATATATTTATATGTAAATGTTCTGTGTAGTAGTGTTACTCGACCTGTTGAATGGTCGGGGACATTACAGTTTGGTATCGCAGCTAAGTCAGAGCTGAGTAGTGGAATTTCCTACCCTGTTGGTGGTTGGGGATGTTACAATATGGTATCAGATCTTAAAAGGAAAAGTTAAGGTTGTGTTGGTAGCATTGTCTGGCCTGGTGTTGATTGGGGTTGTTACAAATTGGTATCAGAACATGATTTTGACATTGAGCCTGGATGGGCCATGTTAGTGGAAATTGAAGCAAGAGTTTCAATATGAGTTGTTGTATAAATGGACAAAACGCAAGTTCTGACCCATGGTTTCAACGTGGAGCTTGGATGGGTTGGGTAAGTGGTCATTGGAATCAAGGTTCAAGTGGAAATTGTGTCTGGTGGAACCAATTTTGAACCTCAAAACGTTCTTGAGTGCCAAGACATTACCTTGGCCTTGATAAAAAGCTCAGGAAGAGTAGCGGTATCATAAAACCACGATAGAAGTGGTGCTGGACAGCAGAGTAATGGGAACCGTAGGATCTGTTCGGAAGAAAAGGGAAAATCCTTACGACAGTTAGATCCGGAGAGTGTGCAGAAGACCCTTCTAAATGTTGAATTTAGGAGAAAGAGCACAGATTTCTTAAGTCTTTTGGAGATTTCAAAGTTCAGAAAGAGTAGCGAGGTCGAAATGTCGAAAGGGAAGGTCCCTTTGTTTGGAAGGAGAACAGACGAGAATCTGTTCGGAAAGAGTCCACAGTTTGTTATGACCGTTGGATATGGGAAAGAGTGTGGGAGTTAACCCTTGGATCCATTCATACTTCATGAGTTTGGTGAATTGAATGAGTTCGTCGTAAGTGAGGTAAGATTCTTGAAGTTACGAAGTCCCGAAGCGAGTTAGGGACTGTTCATCATCAAGGAGGACATGTGGCGTAAGCCTGTAGACTTCGGGTAAAGACCCGAAGTAAACGTCAACTGTCAGAACGTCCAAAGTAAACATCAGTCATTGGATCCAGAGGATAGGTGATGTAAGCCTGTAGACTCTGGTTAAATACCCGAAGTAAACGTCAACTGTCAGAACATTCGAAGTAAACATCATATGTTGGATCAAGAGGACATGTGGTTTAAGTCTGTGGACTCTGGGTAAAGACCCAAAGTAAGTCTTGTTTGTTGATCACCAGGAGGAGTACATGCCGATAGATCGACGTCTCCAGGTGAATTTCACTGGGGTCTCAGTTGAGAATTGAGACTGTTGAACCCCAAAGTTCCAAAGCAGAAGAAGAACCATTGGATTAGGAGGATGCGTGGTAGACGATTTTCCATTTCGGAGAAATATCTCTGGAAGAAACGAGAGGCTGAGAACTGAAACTCTCAAAGGTCGGATTCGCAAAGGAAATCGTATCCGCACATCTATGGTGACAGGTGTCATCAGATCTTCCACTTCGAAAGATAGCTATTGAGGATGAAGTGAGAGTTAAGAGTTGAAACTCCCGAAGACCAGAAGCCGAAATCAATCGTAGTCATTGGTTTGGAAGAGAGCTACGTGCTGACAGATCATAGAGGTCTAGGAAGGCGCGTGAAAGAGAGGAAATGAGGATAGATAATAGTTGTTGATCATGGATCATTGCCAAAAGAGAGAGATTGATGGTCGGGAAGAATTGTGGGGCCAGAACATACTTGGATATTAATTTGCCTTGAGTGGGCCGCAATTGAAACCATGGTATTTCCGAAGGCATACGTGGTGCTTTGTAGTGAATTGCGAGGAGAAAATCAAGTTGGCCTAAAACCACCCATGGACGCCCCTGCAATCACATATTTTCATAAGGTCATATCCTAGGGCCATATGAAGGAAGGGGCTAATGAAAAAGGAGCTAGCGCCTGAAACTTGACGTTTCAGAAGCACGAAGACAGAGCTCGTGGGTATCATAGGACCTACGCCTTAGGAGAAAAGGGGGCCTCTTTATAATTGTTTTGGGTTCAATAAGGAGCCCGAAGGGTCGATCCAACTTAGAAGGAAGAAAGATCCTAGACCGGGAGGTCATGAAGCCCCGAGGAGAGCAAGGGGGGGGGCGGCTCTGCATCAATATGGATGTGTAATTTTGCATATGTACATGCTTGGATATGCATATAACATGTTGGTGAACTTAGAATAGTCAGTGATTATGAAATAATGTTTGAGTATGACTAAAGGATGGATTATGTATTGAGGAAAAAAAAAAAATACAGCAGGGTTAAATATGTGGATGTTTTTGTTGCTTATGATTTCCATTGAGGTGAAGACCCATGAGTATGGTAGGAATGGTGATCAAAATGCTGAAGGGGGATGTCTGTGAGCTTCTACAAATATCAGTTGGTCAAACAACAACAAGTAGGTTGGTAACAAAAAGGCAGGTATGCATTTAGTTTATGTCCATGCATACATGTTGAAGGGGATCGAGGTAAGGATTCCCTCAGTTAATTTTCAGTATTTAAATTGATATGTAATGGCTGAAGGCCTAGAGTGTGTAAGTTTTTTTTATGATAGAATGCACTTAGATAAAATGCCAGTTGCATATTATGTTATGATTGGTTATGGGATCATAAGCAGGTTAATTCAGGAGACATACTACTTATATAACAATGAATACCCATAGAGCCATGAGTGACAACCCAAGAGGTTGGAGGTATCACTTGAATCTATGATGGTAAGGTAAAAGAAGGACTTTTGGTTAATTCTATGAAGCTAGCAAAAGAGAAGCAGAGAGTACAAGAAAACCTCAAGTACTAAAGTATTCCGTTGGGAAAGGGCTGAAGAAGTTCAGTCCTGAAGAGTAACTGGATGTTGAAGAATCCAGAGTCTATAAAACAACTTGTTGTGGAATTTGGTTCATCCAAGTATGATATTGGGTTCGTTGGACCCAGGACATTAACGAAAGTTAAAGGTTAATATCATCTTAGTTTGGGACTATAAATGCAAAGGCAACCAAGATTGATTTGGCTAGAAAGTGCTCAGGACAAAAATAGTCATGTATAGTGACTGCAATGAGAGCACAAGAAGATACAGGAAACTAGGAAGAATTGTAGAATTCTGGGATCAACAAGGAAAATTTTTATAGGGAGAAAGAAGTTGCTACAATTTCTGTGGTAGAACGTATGTTACGGCTTGTTGGGACAACTAGAGGAATGGATGCTTGCATGTTTGCAAGTGTTGTTGGTAATGTTGTTGCATAAGAAGGGAAGAAACATAGATATGAAGTGTTGGTTATGAATTTGATAAAATAAGCATGAAAGCTTCTACTGCCATCGGACATTCATGTAGTATAAAATTTATTAATGGCAGTCATGCAGGTATGAGTTTTTATTACTCTTTTTGCATAATTGCTGAAAGGAAATTTAGGTAAGAATTTCCTCACCCAGAGTTATTTTATAAAATCACATGATTATATTATTGAATGCATACCACTAGATGTGGTAAATGTTGGAGGCCTATATTAATTCAAAACTTTTGAGCTTCTGAATGCACACACTGACATAGTAGAATGTCATGTTAATTTGGTTATGGGGTAATAACCAAAGAATTAAAAGATAAGAAGTTGTTATAGGAATGAATGCCAGTAATCTAGTCATGTATGAGACTAGGACATGGTTGGATATGGCAAGCCATGGATATGGAAAGGTTATGAGCTACAAAGGTACTAAAAGCCTCTAACCTTTAAATAAAACTTGGACTGCAACCTTTTTTCTAACACTAATGAACACCACAAAATTATATTCTTGGTGTAGTGTTCGGCTCGAAAAGGAAGGCATCCAATTAATTGGGCAGACAATAGGAAGTGTGTGGAGAATGTGTCAACACATTGGCCAGAATTCCAACTCATGGATGGTGAGATACATGACTGAGATAAAGAGAATTATGTAATTCAATGCAAGGTGCACTGAATAAGTATGCATTGAGAATTGCACTCATGCATAGTAAGTGATATAATTGTATACTAAATGCAATAGTTGAATGAGTTTTGTAAGTACATGCATATATATTATTGCATGGAAATAAGTATTACTAACAACTGAAATGTTGTGAACTCATGAAGTTGAGGACATTTCAGGAGTTGCTATACATTGCAACAGGAAAGTTGCAAGTCAAGTAGTCACATGAGCATTGACTACAGGAAATTTTCTTGTTCAGAAAAAGAAGTAATGAACTTATAGATATTACTGTGAACATGCATATGCATAGAATGACGAGTCGTTCTAGTTTATTAAATTGTTGGGTAGTTATGATTGAATTGCTAGGTGCAGGAAATTCTAAGATCACTACAGAAGATTTTGTACATATTGCAATTGAATATGATGTACAACAAATACTGACAATTTGTTGGTTGTATGCAAGATGAAGCATTACAGAAAAAATGGTATGCAGTTTGGTGCCTGTGGAAAACCACAAGGATGGATGCATTCATAATATGGCAACAACCAAGATGAATTATGAAACAAAATTTCATGTTTTGGGGAAAATATGAATTCCCTTTGAACTATGTTTGAGTTTGTAAATAAATTATTTTATGTTTTCTCATGATAATTGCATGTGGGTGATGCAGATGAGATGATGTTGATTAAAGTTGGAATGTTGACTATAAAGAGTAGCTCAAGGAAGATCTTGATTGGAGACAACAGATCTTACCATGTGGATCCCTGGTGGTATCTGAGTGTGTGTACACTTCTCCTTGGGTTTCCTTGGAGAAGTTTGGGGCCCTGGAGAGAGAAGTGTGGGGATAGGCTCCTCGGTATGAGGCCTCGAGGGTACCTAGAAACCTTTGAGGGAAGTTGGAACTCCGGGACCCACGGTGCTCTGAGACTTCTTGAGCCAACCTGTTGTTGAAGCCCAAGGAAAGGGAGGTGTAACAATCGATGGACTGTGTGACAGTGAAGGTGCACACTCCTGGGGTGGGACATGCATGTGGGGAAGAGAGACCGTTGGTTGGATTTCTACTGAGGTTTGGTACCTTGTCCTAGACCATGTGGATATGGATTGTGGACCGTGGCTATCTTGGGAAGCCATTGCCTCGATGGAGTCATAACCTTGCTCAGGGGTGGAAGGTCTTCTCAATCAAAAGATAAGTAGAATTCTCTAATTATTGTATGTTGTGTATCTTGTATACAGGTTATAATTTTATTAGAATTGCTTGTATATACATATATTTATACATTGCATATATGCTTGCATTACTTGTATCTATGATTGTACATAATGTGTTTCATGTTTCATTGCTTAAGAAATTTATACCTAATGCTAATCATGTTATTGATTGGAATGTGATTCAGAAGGAGCAAGAATGCGTCTTGCAAGTGCATCTGGTGCACATATTGGACCGGAAGAGAAAACAGGTTTGAAATCGAGCCATAAGACTTGTAAAGGTCTAGTGGACTTGGTATTTCCCTTAGGACACGATATGGGAGCATGAGGATTCTATGTGAGCATAATACTCGCATATTTTTTAATATTTTGGAAATCTTGTTGATGTTGTGTAAAGAGTTGCACTCAGGACAGTGAAAAAATAAGGGGAGGGGATTGTAATATCTCCAAGGACGAGCCCCAGTTGTATTTATAAATTTTAAACATGTTTATAGGCTGGTGAGACAAGTGTATATAAGTTGGTGGGATTATGTGTTTATTAGGCTAGAGGGCCTAGGTGTTAAAGGCCAATAGCCTGATTTTGTATATGTAATTATGCAGATCATTAATAAAATATAAACATCACTGTGTGTAGACCGACCACAAAGAAAGAGTGATGGGGGACTAAGCTTCCACAAGCTTGAGTAAGGGAGGAGGCTAAGTGTTTGGGCCTAGGGGCTAAGCTAGGGGGCTTACCTCTGAAGGGGATAATAATTTATTATTATTTCCTAAAGGCTAAGGTGGACAATTGACCAAGTGTTGTCACAAGTTCCTTGAAAATGAACGTATGCTAAGTGGAGTGCATGCAACTCTAGGAAGATGAGTGTTGACCTAGGCTCATGCAGTTAAAGCTAAAGAATTTAGCCATGTTGGGGGTTCCCTCTCCCATTTTTTCATCCTCCCCCTGAGTTCACTGGGATCGGGGGTGTCTGAACCATTTTTCCTCTACGTCTTCCTCTGCATACCTACGCACAATGAAGGAAACCCTCACGAGAAGGTTGTTCACTGTCCATTCTCCCATCCTCTGTTTGAACCCAGTGAGAACCCATGGAATGATCTACGTCTTCTATGAATATTGAGCATCTCGTATTTGTCTGTGTCATGTGTGTCATAACTGTTGGTTGTTGTGGCCATGCAGTTCCTTGGCTGAGTGTGGCTTCTTGTCGGCATATGTTCCTTGTTGAGTCTTGTTGTTGTCTTCACCTGACTGGAGCTGAGTTGAAGACTGGTTGAAGAAGCGGGTTGTCAGGCCCGTGGTTGAAGAAGCAGGTTGTGAGGCCTGTGTGCAACACTCTCTCCAGGTGAGGGAGGTGGTTGTGCTTGAAGAAGCAGGTTGCCAGGCCTGTGTGCAACACTCTCTCTAGATGAGGGAGGTGGTTGTGGTTGAAGAGGCAGGTTGTCAGGCCTGTGGGCAACTCTCTCCATGTGAGAGAGTGTTTTTTGGAAGTGAGTTCTCCTGGAAGGGGTCCCGTAGCTACTACAAAGCTCTGAGAATTCTGTTCTGGCCTATTGTTGAAGCCCAAGGCAAGGGAGGTGAAGCAGTCGATGGACTGTCCTGTGTGATAGTGAAGGTGTATCCTCCTGGGGTGGGAGAAGCATGTGGGGAATGAGAGTCTGTGAGAAGTGGACATAAGTGGCTCCTGGGGGAGAATCCTTCCTCATAAACTGTGTGTCTTCCTCTTGACCTTTCCTAGCCTAGGATTCCCTTGCCCGATGGAGCTTAGTCCTAGCTCGGGGGTGACATATTGTTGAGATTGATGAGAAACATGGTCTATGGATGGGAAGTTCATGGAAGGTATGCATGCATTTGGTGGTTTTATTCCAGTTGAAAGATGAGGATCATTTATGTGCTTAATTTTATGTTATGCATGCCTATGATGCTTGAATGTTATCATGTATTCTGTTGCATATATGAATTATTTTCTATTGTATTTGAATCTACATGGTAGCAGTAACTCTGTGTTATGTGTTTTATTTCGATTAAAATGCATGATATATATTTATATGTTAATGTTTCGCGTGGTAGTGTTACATGGTCGGTTGAATGGTCGGGGATGTTATAGTTTGTTATCACAGTTAATTCAGAGATGAGTAGTGGCATTGCCTGGCCTGTTGGTGGCTGGGGATGTTACAATATGGTATCAGAGCTTAAAAGACAAAGTTAAGGTTGTGTTGGTAGCATTGCCTGACCTGGTGATGGCTAGATATGTTACAGAAGATGATGCAATATATACAAGATATCTTCACAACCTCCTTATGAATCAATCCTACAACACTCTGGTAATAACCTTGTTTGGCTGTGAATTTGTGGGATTCAAGTTATGGATAAATAACACCGAGAGATGAGCTCTGGGGTTCTGATTTAAGGTGCTAGTAGGAGAAAGCATTTCATCTCATATGTGCAGATAGATCTAAAGTCTCTCTATTCTCTGCGTCTAAATTCATTTTTTGTGAGGGCTTATCATCCATCAAGTGTCAAAAATGTCGTTGGATTTGAAAACACTCGTATAAAGATTTTAAGACATACATGTCTTTTGTTGATTGTCGAGGTCACTGTAGCTCTGCAATTAAAAGAATACATGTGTCTTTGGATCTAACAAAAACAAATTAAATGTATTTATATTGTGTGTATTCTTAATGAAAAGTGAAATTTTCTGTGCATACTAATTTTCTTATTTTTTTGACATTGAATTACATTCTTTATCCTACCAACTATTATAAGGTGGATTATGTTTTTCTTTGAAACAAATATGCTATGTGTCATTCTTGATTATTCTTTCTACAAGTTAGAGAAAATGCATTCTCTAATTATTAGAGTTTTGGTGTCAACTCAAGAGAAAAGAAATTGGAAATTTTATTCTTTCTACAAGTTGGGAAAATACATTCTCCAATTATTATCATTTTGGAATCAACTCAAGAGAAAATAAAATGTCAATATGAACAAATTTTAGGAGTTCAAGAAAAAAGAAAATGAACCTATGAGTAAATTTTAGGAGTTCAATCCCAATCCAAAAATTATCCATCACTATTATATACTTAACCATAGTATGAAAGGAATAAAAAAAAAATGAAACATACATTCATTCTACTAGGATGAAATGAATTAAAAATTAGTTATTAAAAGAAAAATGAGATATCCACCCTACTAGATGAAATGAATTAAAAATAAGATATTAAAGAAAAATAAAAAAAAATGAATCATCATGTATTTAAAATTTGGTAAAATAAATAATATAAAAATAGTAACACAAAATCTTAATAAAATAAATTTTATAAACCTAAAATCAATTCAATGATAATTAAAAGAAAATAATTTTAAATAACTTAAAAATTGACTACTTACAAAAACGTATTGAATTCGTCACTAAATATATGTTAAATATTAAGAATATTAAATATTAAAAATGTTTAAAACATTTAAACATTAAAACTACTAAGGTAAATATTTATAATTCTTACTCAATTCTTATGAATTTTTTTTTTTTATAATTCTTACTCAATTCTTATGAATTTTTTTTTTTTATAATTCTTACTCAATTCTTATAAATCGTACATGTTTTATTCTATACTATCCTAACAAAAAAATTGACATCATGAGACTGTCTGTTACACGATATCCTCGATTACAAAGTCTTTAAATCTTTGTACGTACCCAAATAATAATTCAAATACGGATTCCTTAAAGGGTGGAGTGATGTTGGAGAGCAGCGGGTGTCCAGAGGGGTAAGCAATATCTAGCATACTGCGGATAGACTATCGAATCTGAAAGCAATTTGTCGCTGAAAGCAATTCAGCGACCAGGCTGGCTCTGGTCGCTGAAAGCAATTCAGATCCGACGGCTCAGCATTATGCTGCGTAGCATGCTGGCTATTGGCCGCCGTCCAGAGTTCGGTGAAATGAGATAGATATAAAGGAACAGATAATAATACAAAAGAAAAAGATGAAGTGGGGCTACGCACTTTGTATGAAAGCCACGCGCAGCCGGTTGAAAACTACGCCCAGCGTGCAACTGCCTTTATGAAGTGGAAAATCTCTTTTCCGGCGGCCATGCATTAGGGTTACAGTCAACTTCTTTGTTTGTACAATAACCTCACATCCCATCACTGACTGTCTCTGAAAAATGAAAACGTAATCTGATCGGTTTCTACTTTGAAAAAACCGCCCAGATCCTTCGAGTAGAGCCTTAAATAATACATCGAGATGAATCACTGGTTTAGAATCAGTGTATTTGTCGACGAAGATATCTAAAAAATGAAAGGCAACCCTTGTGTCGGCCAACTATTCATCTTAATGAAATGGCTATCAGATTCACCAACTAATAGCAGTATTTATCCATTATATTACAATGTTAGTGTGAAACATAAACACTCAAATTTCAAACAAAATAAAGATAGTTTAGGTTAATTTGGGAGTAATTTTTCTTTTCGAGTTTTGTTTTTCAGACAAAAAATAGACTTGAATTTGGCTAAATTTTCAGCAATAGTTTGAGTTTCTCAAAGTTGTTCCATGTATTTCAGAACCATACCTCAAGGGTTTTACCCATTTTAAACCAACCCAAATACTCAAAAATAGATCAAAATTCTAAATTGACAAAAAATTTAAAAACAAACCACAGTAAAATATAATAATATATAAAATATGATTGAGTTCCATTAAGTAAAACAAGAACAATGATAAAGATATGAACAAATATTTAACACAGTATTTTGTTCCATTAAGAAAAATAAAAATAATACTAATATATTGATGCTTCACAACTGTTAATACATGTACTCAAAACAGTATATTCAATTATTGAATTAATAAGATATATTTATATCTGAATTATTAAAAAACAACTCTCTTATACATATACAAATAAAAATTAAAAATTAAGTTTACATATACAAATGAAATGAATAAATATGATTAGTCATTACAAAATATCCACTTACTTAATTAGTCTTTGAATCCTATCATTAATATACCACTAGCTTCAGCATTCAACAATGTATAATAAAGTGAATATTGAGCACCCTTACTGAAACTAATCAAATGATTTAACTTGATGAATAATATCTACAACATTAAATATTGTACTGAATGGTGTATAAATGGTCAGATATAAATTATCATTTAAAACTGACAGTTTAAGTTGAGCATTTAAATTAACCTAAATAACACGATGTGCATTTATCAGCAATAGTAGTAACCTAAAATAAACATATGCCCTAAATTATTGCTTGCGTTCTAAATTGTTATTCAAGAATAGAGACAACACTTTAATTAAAACCCAATTTTTATTTTTCTTTTAAAATTTATAGACATATTTATAACATTTATAGACATTTATTTTTCTTTTAACATTTATAGACATATAGACATATTTATAAATTCTTGAATAACATTTATAGACATATTTATAAAATTTGAAATTATTATTGGGATCAGTAATATTTGTCATTTGGACATATCTTAAATAATTCATGAAATTATTATAGCTATCAATAACATTGTTATTTCAACATATCTTTTTACTTTATATATTATGTTTTGGTAATTTATTTTAAAACATTTTTGTTTATGATAAAACATTTATTTATAATTTTATTAATCATTAAAAATTTGGTATAAAAAGTAGTAAAATTTTTAACATGATTTTAGTAAATATAAATTAGAAAATGGCATATGCCAAGTTATATATGTTATGTTTTGGTAATTTGTTTTAGAATATATTTTTTTTATGATAAGATATTTATTTATAATTTTATTAATTATTAAAAATTTGGTATAAAAAGTAGTAAAAGCTTTAACATGATTTTAGTAAATATAAATTAGAGAATAGCATATGCCAAGTGAAAATAATTAATAGCAAAATGGACTAAAATAATCCCTATTTGTTAATTCATATTAAGCTTATGTATTAGAGAAAATATCTATTGACTAAAATGTCATCTCTCTCTCTTTACTTATCTCTCTCCCTTCCTCTTTTTTTCTCTCTCCCCTTCCCTACCTCACCTCCTAGTTCCACACTCTCTCTCCCTCCCTTTTTCCTTCCTTCCCTCTATTTTTCTCTCTCACACACACTCTCACTCTCCCTTCCCCTTTCCCCCCCCTTCTCTCTTACCTCTTTCGCCTTGTCTCTCTCTAACTCCCTACA
>SNQJ01S0028352.1:28855-59206 GCA_010110895.2 Picea sitchensis
ATTTCTTTTTTTTTTTGCTAGAGTGACAACTTTAGAATAGGTGTTTGTTGATTTGGTTACCTCAGATTTAGGTTCAGGATGAAAAACCTAGTGGTTTGGTCTGCAAATACATAAAAACCTCCATTTTTATGAATTCCTCTCCATATCTGTGTTTTTGATGTTATTTTTCTATAGGCTACATAATTCAGTTGTTGAAGAAACTACAAACATAAATAGAGTTGGTTGTGTAGATTCCAAATATACAATTTTTTTTTAGTATTAATAATATTTACTATTTTTAATCTATTTTTATCTTGACATATATCAAAATCCTAGAATACATACCTCTCTCATTTATGCTATAACATTTTTTTGGCTTAAAATCATTTCTCGAATGAGGTATATGCAACACTAGAGTTATATGTTCCACTAGAGGAGACACATTAAAAAAAAAGAAATTGTTTTGATCATGTTAAGACCCCTCTTAGCCTACACTAAAAAAAGACATTGTAATTTAAGGGATATGTTGACTTCTATAATTTAAAATATATATATATTTCCAAAAAAGACAAGACACAAGAAAAATGGATTCTCTACAAGTATACATGTTTTTGGAAGTATAATATCACTATTAGAAAAAATCAAATTTGACATAGTTATTCACAATTTCTATAAATAAAAGGTGTATATTCTGAAAGATAATTCAATTTACTAAGTTTGGTCTTCTTACACCATATTCAAATTCATTGTAAAACTACCTTGAATAATTACTACAAGTTAATATATTGTTGTTTTTCGAGATTTACATTGCCACCAACACTTCATGAGAGACCATCATTAACTTGCACTCATAGGATCTTTTGACACCTTCTTTATCTCTCTTGAAATTTATAGTTAATTATTTCTACAATTGTCCAATATTCCAAAAACATTACTTCTTATAAAAAAAAATCTACAAAAATATAACATTAAACAAATACTCTTTCAAACTATTAAAATTATAATAATATATAAGAAAAATGTATATTAAAAAGTTATAATAACTAATATGATTGGGTTGTTTACATAATTATTACACATAAACACATGCATAATATTATATAATTAACAAAAATGATTTAATTTAACAAAAAAAATTTATTGTTTGATATAATCATTAAGCATCATAATAATACAAAATAATAACTTTAAAAACAATTCAAACAATAAAATATAAATTTACTATCATATAACCCTTCTCTTTTATCATTCTTCCTTTTTCAACTCGTTGCATGGCTAGCAATGTTATCCATTCCTTCCTAGTTTTTCAATTTGTTTCATGACTATAAATGTTATTCATATCAATGTTAATTCCTAATTTTTCAACATATATCTCTACTAAAATTGTCAAATAAATGTTATTCATATTATTGTCAATTCCTAATTTTTTTCAACTTATATCTCTATTAAAAATGTCAACTATGTCCATCTTAATTCTTAGCCATATCAATTTCAATATCTTATTCTTTTCAACTTATATTATTCCTAAAAATGTCAACTATATCAATCTCATTGTTTATTCTTTTCAACTTGTACCTTGGTTTTAAAAGTGCATTATATCAATGTCAACTATGTCAATCTCATTGTTTATTCTTTTCAACTTGTACCTTGGTTTTAAAAGTGGATTATACCAATGACAATTCATTTTCTTATACCTTCTTTTTCAAGTTATATGACGCTCACACAGGTCAATGATATCAAGATCAAATCCTAATCTTTTTAACTTGTAACTTGGCTTAAAAAATAAAAAATAGAAATGTCATAATGTCAACTTCAATGTTGTTAATTTTAATTTTAATTAAGCTTATTTTAAGTGTTATAAGTTTTTGTTTTCTAGATATTTTCTTTATTTTTGCTTAAATTTGATGATAGGGTGTTGGATCTACATATTTGAATATTCTTCTATATAATGCAGTGTTTCCAGGGTTTTAAGCACTCACAAGATCTATTTTAATGCATTCAAATACAATTTAAAAAAAAAAAAAAACATAAAAAATTGTAATTTCAAAAAAAAAAAAAAAAAAAAAAAAAAAAAAAAACTAAAACATAGAACACTTAGACAAGGCCTTTACAGTAATAGACATTGCGAAAATTAATGCCATTCAAACTCATGACAATCCTAGAACTGGAAAAAACTTAAAAATCTAATGTCCTGATCCATTCTTTTAAAAAAATTGTTAATAACAATGAACCTTTATAGGGATCTTTTTGAAACCCTAACAAAGATTTTCATGCAAACTAGTTTCAAAGGTTTTCACCCAAAGTCCAAACTACTTAATTGATAACAATGAACCTTTTGGATTACTGAGAGTGAATCAGTAATAGAAATTTAATCCTTTTTTAACCATATAATCCAGAGTGTTATATCAATGAAGCATTATCATCCAATAGCTGTGGAGTAAATAAATTAAAAAATGAACAAACTTACACATACACAAGTACGATTATTTTACATGGAAACCCAAAAGCGGGAGAAAACACACACATACTTCCTTTGTTTCGATTGCAGCGTAGGAGGCTCCAACCCCCTAGTTTCTCCCGGTACAGCACAGAGAGGGAAGCTCTAACTTCTCAATTATCTAGCTACAACCATGGGAGGCTACAACCCCCTATGTTCTCTGGCTACAACGGAAGGTGGCTACAACCACACAATTCTTGCCCGTCAACCACCACGAAGTGAGAAGTGAGATGATGGGCAAAAATTTGTCACACTATCCTTTGTGAGATATGGGTGCAGCAAACTGTCACCAATAGACCATGCATCCAGCTTTGTGCCTCAGCACGTAATCAGCACATGCCATAAACAAGTGCATCAACCATGCACCAACTTGTAACAAACAACTTGCATGAAATTAACACAGTATCATAAACAAGTGCATCCAACCATAGACAATGTGTAAAAATCATGTGTCAACTTCTCATCAACTATGACCCATCATTGTGTACCCAACATCATCAACTATACACCTCGTGTATGTTGCCAACTCATCAACTTCTTGTCTCAAGCATGTACTCAACATGTACCTCAGCAAATCCTCATCATTTCATCATCCAAATATGATTTGTAGCTCTGTAATAGACTACCAGTTGTATATGATCCTACATTAATGCCAAACCAATACATAGCAAACAACAATAGACTATCATTTTCATCAAGCTTGTTTTGGTTCACATGCCTAGTGTTGGATTAGTCCACAACCCTAACTGAAGTAGTAACTTTGTACGTAATGTATAAATATTTTAAGCTGATGCAAAATGTTCTTAGGTTTTTTTTTTGTGCAATTCATCCAAGTGTGTGACTTCACGAACCTCTCCTTAAAGGAGTTATAGCAAAAATGGCATACCTTGTTGAATTCTATCTTATTCTGGAGATCGAACTTGTAAGTGCCTGAACCAAGTATGTACAAATCATGTGTCAACTACTCATCAACTATGACTTATCATTATGTACCAACATCATCAACTATACACCTCGTGTATGTGCCAACTCATCAACTACTTGTCTCAAGCATGTACTCAACATGTACCTCAACCAAAATCCCTCATCAATTTCATCATCCAAATATGATTTGTAGCTCTGTAATAGACCTGGTGTATATGATCACATTAATGCAAACCTTCCTTAACTTAAACAACAATAGACTATCATTTTCATCAAACTTGTCTTTAGTTTCACATGCCTAGTGTTGGATTAGTCAACAACCCTAACTTGAAGTAATCATAACTTTGTACCTGTAATGTATAAATATTTTAAACTGATACAAAATGTTCTTCGGTTTGTTTTGTGCAATTCCTCCAAGTGTGACTACCTGGAACCTATCATAAAAGGAGTTATAGCAAAAATGGCATACCTTGTTGAATTCTATCTTATTCTAGAGAGCGACCTTGTAGAGCGTGCCCCACAATGAATATTTTTTGAAATGATTTGAAACTATTACACAACATAGTAAATAGTGTACCCTAACCAACACTTTCAGTTTCACGAAATTTGGATCTTGTATGAATACGTTATGACGTTTTTACCCGAAACACCTTTTTTTGACTAGTTTTAGGACTAGCCACAAACCCTATTTTCCACGGAGTGTAACTCCCAAAATACAACGGCCCATAAGATGATTTTTTTACCACAGATACTTGGATATGTTTTCTCAATTTCATAGTAATTTCACGATCTGAATCATTATAGAAAAAAATTTATAGCAAAAATGGTGAGATGAGCTATAAATAACATACCTTAGAAAGCATCATCAAAAGAATTTATCCTTCCTTGCAGTTTGGCCTTGTTTTCTTCACTTTCCTCAGAATTTCAGATTAGATATCCTTTGGTTACCTCATACACCTATAGGTATTCAATATTCTCAAGTATAATTAAAATGAGAGAGCCTTGCCTCTTATTTATACTCTCCAAGTAGCTTCCTTAAAAACATCTTCTAGGTCACTTGGCCCCACTTTCTTTATTTTAGGGTTAACCCACTTGTAATTTCTCCATTAAATTTAATATTTAAATAATTCATTTTTCATTCAATTTGAATTATAATACACTCATTACTTCACTTTATTATTTACCTTTTAAAATCTCTTAAACCACTTTGACTACTTTGACCTTTTAGGGCTTCTAGATGACATATGAGTGTCCTCCAACTTCATAAGGCCATAACTCTCAAACTGTGAGGAGTTATGTGATGTTCCACATACCACTAGAAATTGAATGACATGTAATATCCATATAAAATAGTATTATCATAAAATATGTCATAAATCATACCGTTATCCATAAAAAAAACTTGGGTCCATTACCAAAACTTGCGAACTCTCTAACCGTGAGGAGTTATGTGATGTTCCACATACCACCAGAAATGGAATGAAAAGCACTATCCATATAGGATATTTTACCTAACAAATTCATTTTCCTTCATCTCATTATTCCACAATTAAGCATGGGTTCTCTTACTCCGCAAAGCGTCTTCCCATGAGGGATTTCACCATAAGGGGACCACTTTGGAGTTCATCCATATTTACTTCTTATCAACCATGACAAGACAATAATGAGTCATATTTACATAAAAAAATATTGGGTCCATTACCCAAACCTTGGTGCTATGGGGCTTTCTTCAAGGGTTTACATCAATGACAACCAACCTTAATCAACAATCTCCCTCTTTGGCATTGATGACAACACTCTGATGCAATACTGAAAACATATCACTCATGCTCCCCCTAGAGCCATGCCTCTATCCTATATATCAGATAAATTTGCCTCTGTCCTCTGCATCTGATAAATCTTCTCCCCCTGGAACCATCCCTCTGTCCTTTGCATCTGATAAATCTCTCCCCCTTTGTCATCAATGGAAAAGGTATCTTTCCATCTGGGGTTGCTCCCCCTGACTGGACTGTTCTCTTATGGTGCTTCCTTGTGTACATCTAAGACATATAAGATAAGCATTCAAAAATCATGTAAAAAACATTCATTTTGGAGTAGAAATAACTCCAAGTCTTTGGCGAAGATATCCAAAGGCTTCCCATGGAAGTGGTTTTGTAAAGATGCCTGCCACTTGTTCTTTTGTGCCCACATACTCAACTCTAATGTTATTTTTTGCAACCTATTCCCATAGAAAGTGATACTTGATTGGAATGTGCTTCGTCTTGGAGTGCATCACCGGGTTTTTTGAGATAGTGATGGCACTTGTAGTATCAAAATATATTGGAATGGGCTCATCATACTCAACCTGTATATCTGTCAAAGTTTTTTTCATCCAAAGAACCCGTGTACAACATGTTGTTGTTGCAATATACTCTGCCTCGGTTGTAGATAGAGATAATGATGATTGTTTATTTCTTAGCCATGATACTAAATACTCACCGAAGTAGAACGTTTCTCCACTACTGCTTCGTTGGTCATCAATACAACCTGCCCAATCTGCATCTGTGTAGGCAATAAGTGATAGATCTTTTCCTTTTGGCTACCATAATCCAAACTCTTTTGTTCCTTTGAGATATCTAAAAATCCTCTTTACTACTAATACATGTGATTTCTTTGGTGTTGCTTGAAATCGTGTGTGACATCCCCAAAAATAAAATATTTTTGAAATTTAAAATTTGTTGGAAATTTATTCCATTTTTAGTAAATTCGAATTTGGAATTTTTTTTCCATTTATGGCAATTCTGAATTTTGAATTTGGTAATTGTAATTAATTATTTTGACTATTGGGCAGAGACCTGATTTAACCCAACTAACTATTTGACTATGACACTTGTATGGAAATAAAATATTTTATATTGATTGCAGGAGGACAAATGGAACAACCATGTTAAATTTAGCTGACAATGACTCGATGAGTGGGGAACATGTTGGAACTACCTCTGGGCTGATTATTACAAATGGAAAATCAGTGATTTGGCCATTGGCAGCCCCTGAAAATCAGGGATTTAGAAAGATACAAAAATTCCCAAGGAAGTGAAAAGACCTGGGCAAATGATAAATAGCATATGAGAGGAGGCAGGACACTGCCAAGTATGCCGGGAAATGAGACTTTTGATTTACTTGCTATTATGAACACTGCTTGAGTGTGAGGCAAGGAAAAACTGTTGGAGCTGTATAACATTGCCGAAGAGAAGATTTTCCAAGTTCTCCCTCATGGATTCATGGTCAGGCTAGGGGGTGAATCGGCAAGTAGTTTGGTTGCCCTATTCTACGGTTGGGAGGAATATGGTTGTTCCCTTTGTCTTTCAACGTATTATTTCAAATATGTTATTTCCGTCCCTTCTCTGATTGAATGTTAAATGGTTACACACTTGATAGAATGTATCTGTTAGAATAATATTAAGGACGAAATATTGAATGCATCCCATTGAAAACTTAGGAATTGCTAGATTGTCTCTCTACTAGTTCAGAATGGATTATATTTGCTGCATCTCATTACTGTTATGAATACTAGTTCCCGAAAGTATACTAGTTGGAAGGATATGACTAGTCAATTCTTAAAGAAGATTTGTGTTGTGGTTTGGATTACTACTGTAGTAAGATAAAGCGTCGTAGTTCAAAACCCCACAAGTAATTTGTGATGCAGATTTGAGTTTACCTACATATTGAATGCAAATGGAAAACAACATAGTGTATAGATTGTAAGTATGCAATCTTTTCATCATCTGTGCAAATTGTGAATCGATGGCCATCTTGACCTTTCAAGACTCCAGGACTAAACCACTGATTACATTTTTGTTTTACATAATTTAAATGGTGGTCGCCTTAACCTTTGCAGGCCACAAAACACCATCACTGCCTTGATTAAAATCTCTTAGGAGATTGAAGGGACAATTTTTCTGCATTTAAATACCAGAGTCGAAATTGTAATAGGGATGAGCTTGACAACAATTTTTGAATTGAATCCTCACTCTATGTTTTATTTTACTGAGTTTGTAAACTCTGTTCATATTTTCATTTTTCGGCATTTCGGAGTTTATTGGTTCAAGTTGCATGGAGTTCTTTTGTTCTTGCAAACGCCGAAACCCGAAGTGGCCCCACAACCTGATCAAATTTTGTGATTCTGTGATTACCGTTGTATGTTGTTCATGCATCAAGAATTACCAAACGCCGAAACCTGATATTGGCTGGACCCCATACCTTTTTCATGATTTCGCGATTCAGCGTTTGACGATGTGAAGTGTTTTGCATCGGGAGTTAGTAAACCCCGAAACCCAAAATTGGTGGGCCCACACCCTAATCACATTTCACAAATCAACTTTTCTTATTTCATTTTGTTTGTGCATCGTGTGTTCGTAAACCCCAAAATCCTGAACCCCAAAACCCCAAAGTGTTGGGCCCACAACCATTTCTCATTTCGGGATTTGGTAAACCGCGTGGCCTTTTGTTTTTTGTATTCGGCGTTTGTAATCGCCGAAACCCGATTGACCTCCCTTTGTTTTTTCACTAAGATATATGTATGTATATTTGAAGTACGAAAGTGACCTTGTGAATACCAAGAATTATTATAGACCATCTACACCATTACACATCTTTATAGAAACCGGTGTTTAATGAAAAGTTATAGGTTGAAGTGTTGGAAAATTATTGGAGTGAATTGAATTAACACAGTTTAATTACCAGAACTAATCACAAGAGGCGCGAAGGCCCAAGGAAGAAGGGACATCCCAAAACTTAAAACATACCCCTGAGTAAATTCCTAACTGTGTAAATAACAACACAATCACCTAAAAGTTCAAAAGGAAAGTCTTTAACACAAGTACAGTAAGTGAAAATTGAATTCATATACCTTCATGCGATCTGGAGTCAACTATAAACAAGATACACGTATATCTGACAAATAGCCGAGTATTGTTTCCTTTTTCCAAAATCCTTTCGAGGAAGTAACCAATATGGCGCTAGTATATTAAACCAATAAAATAACTAGTATGCCATTACAAGTAGGTGGAAGGGAAACCCTGTAATTCTTTTAAAAATAGTATTACATATCTGGTTCGGAATTGAAACAAATGAACATCCCATACGATGTTTTACTTCCAATGATAGAATTTTCCATCAAAAAATGGGTTACCCTTAATCAACGGTACCGAAACCATGACTTAATATCCATTTCGTAGTTTCGGATACCGGGAGTTGAAGGTGTCAAGGAAACTCACAACAAGAATGATGAAGTCGCGAAATGCGAAAGATCAGAGCATGTCAAGGACTCTGAAATGCCGAAAGGGACTATTGGGAGTCTCGAAAACCCAAAAGGCAAAACTCTGAAATCTTGTTAACCGTCCATCTCAGTGGGTTATGTGAACCGTCCAATCACTTCGAATATTTTGTGATCATGAATTTTATAATGTTGGAGTCACGATGACTCGAAGGGAAAAAAGGTTGAAATCTCGTCAGTCGTTCGATTAAGAAAAAAAAAAGGGATCAGATTATGAAGTTTTGTGGACCATTGATCTGGCTCCATTTCGGGGATTGCAACTTGCCGGAATGCCAAAATGTGAAATATATTTTGATTAGGCCCGTGGTCACAGCCAGTGGACATATGGACTAAATGCATGAGGCCTAGGACATCAACCCCCAAAGTCATTTGTGTTGTTAAGACTGTGGTAATAGTCATAGGTACAAACAGATAGGAAAGTAATTATAATTACATGAATTGAAATAAACATTAAATGAGGAGTAAACACTTATCGTCGATCAGAAAACATTAAGTTGAATGATAGTGACAATCGACGACAGTAAGGACTCTTGCAAAATTTCAGACTCAAGCCTTATAACAAAAAGCTTACTTGTTTGAATCTCGAACTATTCAAGGATATTTATACAAACAATTTTTTTTTCAGACATTTTTTGAGGTATATTACATATGGTATCAGAGCAAAAGCTACAACACTGGGCCTGAACAGGGCCACATTAGCTGCTTAGTATTTATTCCAATTTATTAAAAACTTATAAATCTTAAGGTTACAAATAGAAAGCCCTTTCTATTTTTTGTAAATTATGGCAGCTCAGGAGGGTGAAGAAATCAGGATGGAAGAAAATCAGCAGCAAGAACCTCCTGGAGATTCAAGACAAAACAATGATGGAAGCTCACCCACAGAGGTGTTGGAAACAATGAGGAATCTTATTGTTGAACTGCAGGTTTTCAAGGCTGACAATGAAAAATTGAAGAAAGCACAGCAGGAACAAAAAGAGATAAATGAAGTCCTACTGCGTAGTATAGTAACCAAGAAAATCCCAAAAGATGATAACCATGATGAAGAGGTCAACAAAAGGGCCTCCAAGAATTCTGGTCTGAAAATAGAAAAAGGAGACAGTTCGTCTGAAGGGAAACCTTCAGCTGAAGACAAAACTATACCAGACAGAAAAAGAAAACAAGTAGACCACCTTGAAGGAGAATTTCAAAAGATTAAACCAACTACCTTTGATGGATAATCCAAGACAGGAGAAGAAGCTGAGGCATGGTTGTTGGACATCAAAAAATACTTCCAGATATACAACTATTCCAACAACATGAAGGTTAGAATGGCCATCTACAATCTGAAGGGGAAGGCCAACATTTGGTGGCAGGACCTGAAATTGGCCAAGGGCCTAAAGGAGAAACAGTTGGAATGGACCAACTTTAAGAAGTATTTCAAGAAACAATACCTTTCTGAAAGCTATTATGAAAGGAAGACAAAATAATTTTATTAGTTACGACTCGGACAGATGATGATGCAGGACCTTATAAATAAATTTCTAGAACTACTAAGGTTTGTACCATACATCCGGGAGGATAAGGTAAAAATCCAGGGATTCTTAAGTTGTTTACCAAAGTCCTATAGGGACAGAATTGAGATTGACAACACCAAATCCTTGAGTGAGGTATTCAGGAAAGAACGAATGTACTATGACCAATATAAACAGCGAGTAGAGTTTCCCAAGGCCTGGAAGGATAAGAAGCAAGATCGAATGAGCCAGCGAAATAAGGGATACTAGCCATCTCTTTATCAGAATGCAGCAAAAAGTTTCCCAAGGAAGGATTTTCACTCCAATCATACGAATACGCAAGGTAGTGGTAATCCGGTAAACCTGGGAATGAAGAAGTTTGGGGACAACTCATGTGAGCCATTAAAGTGTTGGGAGTGTGGAGAGACTCATCTAAGGAGGAACTGTCCATGTTTAACTTCAGCAAACAAAACTGTTGTTCATAATCTGTAGGAACCCTCGACAGTGGGAGACGTGGGAAGAAGCCTGCATCAGATAAATGCAGCCATAGATGGTCGACAAGTTGACCACCAGTCCTCGGTGGTAGAAATCGAAGGTAAAATCAATGACACTCGAATTTATGTTTTAATTGACCCTGGAGCTACGTTAAGTTATATTACTCCTATTATAGTAGAGTCGAATAAACTTAAGAAACTGAAGCACGAAAAATCATGGCTGGTACAGCTAGCAACAGGTACTAAAAAGAAAGTAGTTTACTTTATTTCTAATTTTGAGTTCAACTTAGGTGGTCAAAAGATAAGGACCAATTTCAACATCTTACCACTAGGATCTTATGATATGATTATCAGGATGGATTGGTTGGAACAACACAAAGTAGTACTAGACTGTTATACAAAGATACTTATCTATAAAGATGATTTTGGCACTGTTAGAACAACCCAAGGCATACCAAAACCTATATCAGTCAGACAAGTTTCAGCGGTGCAACTCAAGAAATGTATTAGAAAGGGATGTTAAGTTTACACCATCCAAGTGACGAATCTATTAGGAAAAGAAGATAAGCCCAAGTTAGAAGACTTTGTTATCCTACGTGAATTTAGAGACATGTTTGTGGATGAGATACCAAAATTACCTCCTAGAAGGGAAATATATTTATCCATAGACTTACTACCCGGATCAACCCCTATCTCAAAAGCACCCTATCGAATGAGTCTACCAGAACTAACAGGATTAAAAATACAATTACATGAATTGTTGGACAAAGAGTATATCATACCGAGTGTCTCACCATGGGGAGCACTAGTCCTCTTTGTGAGAAAGAAAGATGGCACTCTAAGACTATGTATCGATTATAGACAACTGAACAAAATGTCCATTAAAAACAAATACCCCTTACCAAGGATAAATGATTTGTTCGATCAAGTTGGTGGGGCCAAGATCTTTTCAAAATTGGATTTACGATCCAGTTATCATCAAGTTAGGATAAAGAACGAGGACATAAACAAAACATCTTTTTGAACAAGATATGGACACTATGAGTTTGTAGTCATACCTTTCGGACTCACTAACGCACCAGCCACATTTATGTGCTTGATGAACAACATTTTCAATCAGTACTTAGACAAGTTCGTAGTAGTATTTATTGACGATATTCTGGTCTATTCTAAAACGGAGGAGGAACATGATGAACACTTAAGAATAGTTTTGCAAACATTAAGGAAACACAAACTATACGCAAAATTCGACAAATGTGAATTTTATTAAAAAGAAATACAATATTTAAGACATCTCATTTCCTCAGAAGGTATTGTCATAGACCCAGACAAGATAAAATCCATTATGGAATGGCCAATACCTAAGGATGTGGTAGATATCCGGTCATTCATGGGAATCACTGGATATTATCGTAGATTTATAGAAAGGTTTTCCAAGATAGCCTACCCTATCACGTCACTACAAAATAAAGGAACCAAGTTTAACTGGTCACAAAAGTGTCAAGACAACTTTAACAAGCTGAAAGAATTATTGACATCGACACCCATTTTGAAGGTAGTAGACCCAGATAAAGACTTCACAGTTTGTGTTAATGCAAGTAAAGAGGGACTAGGTGGTGTCCTAACTCAGGAAGGGCACGTGATTTGTTACGATTCTCGAAAATTAAAAGAACACGAATGAAACTATGTCACTGATGACTTAGAATTGGCAACAGTAATACATGCCTTAAAAATGTGGCGACACTATATAATGGGTAGAAAATTCCTACTATTGATGGATAATAGCAGGGTGAAATATTTGTTTAACCAACCAGATCTTAATGCAAGACAAGCAAGGTGGCTAGCCTTCTTGAGTGAATTCGACTTCGAGGTCAGAGATATCAAGGGTAAGGAAAATAAAGTAGCAGACACTTTAAGCAGAAGAGTTCATGGGTTATTTGAGATAAACATCAGCAGGGCAGAAAGTGATCTGGAACAAAGAATAAGGACGACAAGTATTAGCGACAAAAAATACACTAAGATGATGGCATAATTTCAAAACAGTATCGCAAACTTAGATAAACTAGATCTAAGTATTGACAAGAAGGGACTATTACGATTTAAAAACAGACTTTACATACCAGATTCAGCAAAGTTAAAATTAACTATTTTAGACGAAGAGCATAAGAAACCATATTCTGGCCATCCAGGTTACCAGAAAACAATAACAACACTTAGAAAACTATTTTACTGGCCTAATATGAAAGGTGAAACAACAGAGTACTTGTTTAGGTGCCAATATTGTCAGCAGGTTAAGGCCGAACACCAACATCTAGCCGGCCTATTACAGCCATTACCATTACCAGAATGGAAATGGGAGACTATATCACTGGACTTTATAACAAGTTTGCCTAAAAATCGGAAACAGAATGATTCTATCATGGTTGTAATCGATTAACTCAGTAAGTTTGCACACTTTATTCCTGTAAAGTCTACTTTTAAAGCTATAAACATTGCTGAAATATTCATGAAAGAAATTTTTAGACTGTATGGTATTCCTAAAATGGTGATTTCAGATAGAGACGTAAAATTTACATCCTCTTTTTGGAAGGAATTGTTTGCAGGGCTAAACACTAACTTGAATTTCAGTACAAGCTACCATCCACAAATGGATGGAAAGACCGAAAGGACAAACCAAATCATAGAGGATATGCTTTGCATGTACATAAGAACAAAACCAAGTAAGTGGGAAGACTACCTGCACTTAGTAGAATTTGCATATAACAGGGTACCAAACTTTGACTAAGTTGAGCCCTTTCAAAATACTGTATGGCAGAAAGTGTACGACTCCAATTAGCAGGGATAACTGGGCTGACAAACTCATGGTTGGACCAGAGATGCTACAAGAAATGGAGAACATGGTAAAAAAGGTACAATAGAACTTGAAAGAAGCATAGGACAGACAAAATATCTATGTAGATCAGAAAAGAAGACACTTGGAATTTCAAGTAGGAGACCATGTTTATTTGAAGGTCAAAGCCCAAAAGAGCTCGTTGAAATTAGGGAATTGTGCCAAGATGGCACCCAGGTTTTGTGGGCCCTTTGATATACTAGCTCGAATTGGACCCATAGTATATCAACTTGCACTTCCAGCTAATCTAAGAATTCATAATGTATTTCATGTTTCGTTGCTAAAAAAGTATATTCATGACCCTACTCATAGGATTGATTGGAACTTGGTGCAGGTGGAACTCGAAGGCGAGTTTCAGGTGGAACCCCTGGGCATTCTAGACTAGAGAGAAATAGCACTTCATAATAGAGCCATCGCTCAGGTAAAGGTGCAATGGAAGCACTTTAGTCCTGAGGAGGCCACTTGGGAGTTTGAGGGAGATTTGCAGAAATCTCATCCAATCCTGTTCCAAGAAAGGAATGAACACTGAGGACAGTGTTTTGATGAAGGGGGAAAGGATGTGACACCCCCAAAAATAAAATATTTTTGAAATTTAAAATTTGCTGGAAATCTATTCCGTTTTTAGTAAATTCGAATTTGGAAAATTTTTGCCATTTATGGTAATTTCAAATTTCGAATTTGGTAATTGTAATTAATTATTTTGACTATTGGGCAGAGACCTGATTTGACCCAAATAACTATTTGACTATGACACTTGTATGGAAATAGAATATTTTATATATATTGCAGGAGGACAAATGGAACAACCATGTTAAATTTAACTGGCCATGACTCCATGAGTGGGGAACATGTTGGAACTACCTCTAGGGTAATTATTACAAGTGGCAAATCAGTCATTTGGCCATTGGAATCCCCTGAAAATCAGGGATTTAGAAAGCTGTGAAAATTCCCAAGGGAGGAAAAAGACTTGGGCAAATGATAAATAACATATGAGAGCAGGCAGGACGCTGCCAAGTATGCTAGGAAAGGAGACTTTTGATTTACTTGTTGTTATGAACACTACTTGAGTGTGAGGCAAGGGAAAACTGTTGGAGTTGTATGACATTGCCAAAGAGAATTTTTTCCAAGTTCTCCCTCATGGATTCATGGTCAGGCTAGGGGGTGAATCGGGAAAGTAGTTTGGCTGCGTTGTTCTACGGTTGGGAGGAATGTGGTTGTTCCCTTTGTCTTTCAACGTATTATTTTAGATATGTTATTTCTATCCCTTCTCTGATTGAATGTAAAATTGTTACATACTTGATAGAATGTATCTGTTAGAATAATATTAAGGACAAAAGATCAAATGCATCCCATTGCAAACTTAGGATTTGCTAGATTGTCTATCTACTAGTTCGGAATGGATTATCTTTGTTGCATCTCATTACTGTTATGAATACTAGTTCCCGAAAGTATACTAGCTGGAAGGATATCACTAGTCCATTCTTAAAGAAGATTTGTGTTGTGGTTTGGATTACTACTGTAGTAAGATAAAGCGTCGTAGTTGAAAACCCCACAAGTAAATTGTGATGTAGATTTGAGTTTACCTACATATTGAATGCAAATGGAAAATTGCATAGTGTATAGATTGTAAGTATGTAATCTTTTCACCGTCTGTGCAAATGGTTAATCAGTGGGCATCTTGACCTTTCAAGACTCGAGGACTAAACCACCGATTACATTTTTGTTTTACATAATTTAAATGGTGGTCGCCTTAACCTTTGCAGGCCAAAAAACACCATCACCGCCTTGATTAAAATCTCTTAGGAGATTGAAGGGGCAATTTTTCTGTGTTTAAATACCAGAGTCAAAATTGTAATAGGGATGAGCTTGAAAATAATTTTTGAATTGAATTGTCACTCTGTGTTTTATTTTACAAAGTTTGTAAACTCTGTTCATATTTTCATTTTTCAGCATTTCAGAGTTTATTGGTTCAAGTTGCATGGAGTTCTTTTGTTCTTGCAAACGCCGAAACCCAAAGTGACCCCACAACCTGATTGAATTTTGTGATTCGGCGATTACCGTTGTATGGTGTTCATGCATCAAGCATTATCAAACGCTAAAACCCGATATTGGTTGGGCTCCATACTTTTTTTGTGATTTTGTGATTCGGCGTTTGACGATGTGTAGTGTTTTGCATCGGGAGTTATTAAACCCCGAAACCCGAAATTGTTGGGTCCACAACCTAATCGCATTTCGCAAATTGGATTTTCTTATTTCATTTTGTTTGTGCGTCGTGTGTTCGTAAACCCCGAAACCCCAAAGTGTTGGGCCCACAACCTTTTCTCATTTTGGGATTCAATAAACCACGTGGCATTTTTTTTTTTGTATTCGGCGTTTGTAATCGCTGAAACCCAACTGACCTCCGTTTGTTTTTTCACTAAGATATATGTATGTATATTTAAAGTATGGAAGTGACCTTGTGAATACCAAGATTTATTATAGACCATCTACAACATTACACATCTTTATAGCAACCGGTGTTTAATGAAAAGCTATAGGTTGAAATGTTGCAAAATTATTGGAGTGAATCGAATTAACACAGTTTAATTACCTGAACTAATCATGAGAGGTGTGAAGGCCCAAGGAAGAAGGGACATCCTGAAACCTAAAACATACGCCTAAGTAAATTCCTAAGTGTGTAAATAACAACACAATCACCTAAAAGTTCAAAAGGAAAGTCTTTAACACAAGTACAGTAAGTGCAAATTGAATTCATATACCTTCATGCGATCTGGACTCAACTATAAACAAGATACACATATAGTTGGAAAATAGCAGAGTATTGTTTCCTTTTTCCAAAATCCTTTCGAGGAAGTAGCCAATATGGCGCTAGTATATTAAACCAATAAAATAACCAGTATGCCATTACGAGTAGGCGGAAGGGAAACCCTGTAATTATTTTAAAAATAGTATTACATATCTGGTTCGGAATTGAAACAAATGAACATCCCATATGGTGTTTTACTTCCAACGATAGAATTTGCCATCAAAAAATAGGTTACCCTTAATCAACAGTACCGAAGCCACGACTTAATCTCCATTTAGGAGTTTTCGATACTGGGAGTTGGAGGTGTCAAGGACACTCACAACAAGAATGATGAAATCGCGAAATGCAAAATATCATAGCATTTCAAGGACTCTAAAATGTCGAAAGGGACTATTGGGAGTCTCGAAAACCTAAAAGGTAAAACTCTGAAATCCCATTAATCGTCCATCTCAATGGGTTATGTGAATCGCCTGATCACTTTAGAGATTTTGTGATCATGAATTTTATAATGTTGGAGTCACGATGACTCGAAGGGGAAAATGTCGAAATCCCATCAACTGTTCGATTAAAAAAAAAAAAGGGATCAGATTATGAAGTTTTGTGGACCGTTGATCTGGCTCCATTTCGGGGATTGTGACTTGCCGGAATGCCAAAATGTTAAAGATATTTTGATTAGGCCCGTGGTCACAGCTAGTGGGCATATGGAATAAATGCATGAGGCCTAGAACATCAACCCCCAAAGTCGTTTGTGTTGTTAAGACTGTGGTAATGGTCATAGGTACAAATAGATAGGAAAGTAATTATAATTACAGGGATTGAAATAAACATTGAATGAGGAGTAAACACTTATCGTCAATCAAAAAACTTTAAGTTGAATGATAGTGACAGTCGATGATAGTAAGGACTCTTGTAAACTTTCAGACTCAAGCCTTATAACAGAAATCTTACTTGCTTGAATCTCGAAATATTCAAGGATATTTATACAAACAATTTATTTTTTCCAGAGTTTTTGAGGTATATTACAGATGGTATCCGAGAAAAAGCTACAACACTGGGCCTGAACAGGGCCACATTAGTTGCTTAGTATTTATTCCGATTTATGTAAAACTAATAAATCTTATGGTTACAAACAAAAATCCCTTTCTGTTTTTTGTAAATTATGGCAGCTTAGGAGGGTGCAGAAATCAGGATGGAGGGAAATCCGCAGCAAGAACCTCCTGGAGATCTAAGATAGAAGAGTGATGGAACCTCACCCACGGAGTTGTTGGAAACAATGAGGAATCTTATTGTTGAAATGCATGTTTTCAAGGTTGACAATGAAAAATTGAAGAAAGTACAGCAGGAACAACAAGAGATAAATGAAGTCCTGCTATGTAGTATAGTAACCAAGAAAAGCCCAAAAGACGATAAGCATGACGAAGAGGTCAGCAAAAGGGCCTCCAAAAATTCTGGTCCAGAAATAGAAAAAGGAGACAGTTCATCTGAAGGGACACCTTCAGCTGAAGACAAAACTATACCAAACAGAAAAAGAAAACAAGTAGACCACCTTGAAGGAGAATTTAAAAAAATTAAACCAGCTACCTTTGATGGAGAATCCAGGACAGGAGAAGAAGTCGAGGCATGGTTTTTGGACATCAAAAAACACTTCCAGATCTACAACTATTCCAGCAACAGGAAGGTCAAAATGGCCATCTACAATCTGAAGGGGAAGGCCAGCATTTGGTGGCAGGACCTCAAATTGGCCAAGGGCCTAAAGGAGAAATAGCTGGAATGGACCGACTTTAAGAAGTATTTCAAGAAACAATACCTTTCTGAAAGCTATTATGAAAGGAAGACGAAATAATTTTATGAGTTACGACTCGGAGAGATGATGATGGAGGACCTTATAAATAAATTTATGGAACTACTAAGGTTCGTACCATACATCCGGGATAATAAGGTAAAAATCCAGTGATTCTTAAGTTGTTTGCCACAGTCCTACAAGGACAAAATTGAGTTTGACAACCCCAAATCCTTGAGTGAGGTATTCAGGAAAGCATGAATGTGCTATGACCAGTATAAACAACAGGTAGAGTTTCCCAAGGCCTGGAAGGATAAGAAGCAAGATCAAATGAACGAACGAAAGAAGGGATACCAGCCAACTCCTTATTGGAATGCAACAAAAAGTTTCCCAAGGAAGGATTTTCACTCCAATCATCCGAATACGCAAGGTAGTGGTAATCTGGTAAACCTGGGAACGAAGAAGTTTGGGGAAAACTATCGCGAGCCATTAAAGTGTTGGGAGTGTGGAGAGCATAATCTAAGGAGGAACTATCCACATTTAACTTCAGATAACAGAATTGTTGTTCAAAATATGCAGGAAGCCTCGATAGTGGGAGACGTGGGCAGTATCCTGCATTGGATAAATGCAGCCATAGATGGTCGACAAGATGACCACCAGTCCTTGGTGGTAGAAATCGAAGGTAAAATCAATGACACTCGAATTTTTGTTTTAATTGACCCTGGAGCTACGTTAAGTTATATTACTCCTAATATAGTAGAGTCGAATAAACTTAAGAAACTGAAGCACAAAAAAACATGGCTGGTACAACTAGCAACAGGTACTAAAAGGAAAGTAGTTGAGTTTATTTCTGATTTTGAGTTCAACTTAGGTGGTCAAAAGATAAGGACCAATCTGAACATCTTACCACTAGGATATTATGATATGATTATTGGGATGGATTGGTTGGAACAACACAAAGAAGTACTAGACTATTATACAAAGATACTTAGCTATAAATATGATTTTGGCACTGTTAGAACAGCCCAAGGCATACCAAAACCTGTAACAATCAGACAAGTTTCAACGATGCAACTCAAGAAATGTATTAGAAAGGGATGTGAAGTTTACGCCATACAAGTGACGAATCTATTAGGAAAAGAAGATAAGCCCAAGTTAGAAGACTTTGTTGTCCTACGTGAATTCAGAGACAAGTTTGTGGATGAGATACCATAATTACTTCCTAGAAGGGAAATAGATTTCTCCATAGACTTACTACCCGGATCAACCCCTATCTCAAAACCACCCTACCGAATGAGTCTACCAGAACTAACAGAATTAAAAATACACTTACAGGAATTGTTGGACAAAGAGTATATCAGACTGAGTGTCTCACCATGGGGAGCACCAATCCTCTTTGTGAAAAAGAAATACGGTACTCTAAAACTGTGTATCGATTATAGACAACTGAACAAAATGACCATTAAAAACAAATAACCCTTACCAAGGATAAATGATCTGTTTGATCAAGTTGGTGGGGCCAAGATCTTTTCAAAATTGGATTTAGGATCCGGTTATCATCAAGTTAGGATAAAGAACAAGGACATAAACAAAACAAATTTTCGAACAAGATATGGGCACTATGAGTTTGTAGTCATACCTTTCGGACTCACTAACGCACCAACCACATTTATGTTCTTGATGAACAACATTTTCAGTCAGTACTTAGAGAAGTTCATAGTAGTCTTTATTGATGATATTTCGGTCTATTCTAAAACGGAGGAGGAACATGATGAACACTTAAGAATAGTTCTGCAAACATTAACGAAACACAAACTATACGTAAAATTAGAAAAATGTGACTTTTATCAAAAAGAAATACAAGATTTAGGACATGTCATTTCCTCATAAGGTATTTCCGTAGACCCGGACAAGATAAAAGCCATTATGGAATGTCCAGTACAAAAGGATTTGGCAGATATCCGATCATTCATGGGAATCACTGGATATTATCGCAGATTTATAGAAGGGTTTTCCAAGATAGCCTACCCTATCACGTCACTACAAAAGAAAGGAACCAAGTTTCACTGGTCGCAAAAGTGTCAAGACATCTTTAACAAGATGAAAGAATTATTGACATCAACACCCATTTTGAAGGTAGCAGACCTAGATAAAGACTTTACAGTTTGTGTTGATGCAAGTAAAGAGGGACTAGGTGTCCTAACTCAGAAAGGGCACGTGATTTGTTACAAGTCCCGAAAATTAAAAGAACATGAATGAAATTATGTCACTCATGACTTAGAATTGGCAGTAGTAATACATGCCTTAAAGATGTGGCAACACTATATAATGGGAAGAAAATTCCTACTATTGACAGATTATAGCGGGGTGAAATATTTGTTTAACGAACCAGATCTTAATGAAAGACAAGCAAGGTGGCTAGCCTTCTTGAGCGAATTCGACTTTGAGGTCAGACATATCAAGGGTAAGGAAAATAAAGTAGTAGACGCTTTAAGCAAAAGATTCCATGGGTTATTTGAGATAAACATCAGCAGGGCAGAAAGTGATCAGGAACAAAGAATAAGGACGACGAGTATTAACGACGAAAATTACACTAAGATGATGGAAAAATTTGAAAACCGTGTCGCAAACTCAGATAAACTAGATCTAAGTATCGACAAGAAGGGATTATTATGATCTAAAAACAAACTTTACATACCAGATTCAACAGAGTTAAAATTATCTATTTTAGACGAAGAGCATAAGAAACCATATTCTGGCCATCCAGGTTACCAGAAAACAATAACAACACTTAGAAAACTATTTTATTGGCCTAATATGAAGGGAGAAACAACAGAGTACTTGGATAGGTGCCAAGATTGTCATCAGGTTAAGGTTGAACACCAACATCTAGCTGACCTATTACAACCATTACCAGTACCAGAATGGAAATGGGAGACTATATCACTGGACTTTATAACAGGTTTTCCTAGAACTCGAAAACATAATGATTCTATCATGGTTGTAATCGATAAACTCAGTAAGTCTGCACACTTTATTCATGTAAAGTCTACTTTAAAGCTATAAACATTGCTGAAATATTCATGAAAGAAATTTTTAGACTCCATGGTATTCCTAAAATGGTGATTTCAGATAGAGACGTAAAATTTACATCCGCTTTTTGGAAGGAATTGTTTGTAGGGATAAACACTAACTTGAATTTCAGTACAAGCTATCATCCACAAAGGGATGGACAAACCGAAAGGAAAAACCGAAAGGACAAACCAAATCACAGAGGATATGCTTCGCATGTACGTAAGAACAAAACCAAGTAAGTGGGAAGACTACCTGCACTTAGTAGAATTTGCATATAACAATGGGTACCAAACTTTGACTAAGTTGAGCCCTTTCAAAATACTGTATGACAGAAAATCTACGACTCCAATCAGATGGGATAACCCGGCTAACAAACTCATGGTTGGACCAGAGATTCTCCTTGAAATGGATAACATGGTAAGAAAGGTACAATAGAACTTGAAAGAAGCATAGGACAGACAGAAGAGCTATGCAGATCAGAAAAGAAGACACTTGGAATTTCAAGTAGGAGACCATGTTTATTTGAAGGTCAAAGCTCGAAAGAGCTCGTTGAAGTTAGGGAATTGTGTCAAGATGGCACCCAGGTTTTGTGGGCCCTTCGAGATACTAGCTCGAATTGGACCCGTAGCATATCAACTTGCACTTCCAACTAATCTAAGAATTCATATTGTATTTCATGTTTCGTTGCTGAAAAAGTATATTCATGACCCTACTCATAGGATTGATTGGAACTTGGTGTAGGTGGAACCCGAAGGCGAGTTCCAGGTGGAACCCCTGCGCATTCTGGATAGGAAAGAAATAACACTTCGGAATAGAGCCATCACTGAGGTAAAGGTGCAATGGAAGCACTTTAGTCCTGAGGAGGCCACTTGGGAGTTGGAGGGAGATTTGTGGATATCTCATCCAATCCTTTTCCAGGAAAGGAATGAACACTGAGGACAGTGGTTTACTGAAGGGGGAAAGGATGTGACATCCCCAAAAATAAAATATTTTTGAAATTCAAAATTTGCTGGAAATTTGTTCTGTTTTTAGTAAATTCAAATTTGGAATTTTTTTGCCATTTATGGAAATTTCGAATTTCGAATTTGGTAATTGTAATTAATTATTTTGATTGTTGGGCAGAGACCTGATTTGAACCAACTAACTATTTGACTATGACACTTGTATGGAAACAAAATATTTTATATTGATTGCAGGAGGACAAATGGAACAACCATGTTAAATTTAGTTGACCATGACTCCATGAGTGGGGAACATGTTGGAGCTACCTCTGGGATGATTATTACAAGTGGAAAATTAGTGATTTGGCCATTGGCAACCACTGAAAATCATGGATTTAGAAAGCTGTGAAAATTCCCAAGGGAGGGAAAAGACCTAGGTAAATGATAAATAGCATATGAGAGGAGGCAGGACGCTATCAAGTATGTTGGTAAAGGAGACTTTTGATTTACTTGCTATTACGAACACTGCTTGAGTGTGAGGCAAGGGAAAACTATTGAAGCTGTATGACATTGTCGAAGATAAGATTTTACAAGTTCTCCCTCATGGATTCATGGTCAGGCTAGGGGGTGAAACGGGCATGTAGTTTGGCTGCCCTGTTCTATGGTTGGGAGGAATGTGGTTGCTCCCTTTGTCTTTCAGCGTATTATTTTAGATATGTTATTTCTGTCCCTTCTCTGATTGAATGTTAAATGGTTACATACTTGATAGAATGTATTTGTTAGAATAGTATTAAGGATGAAAGATCGAATGCATCCCATTGCAAACTTAGGAATTGTTAGATTGTCTCTCTACTAGTTCAGAATGGATTATCTTTGTTGTAGCTCATTACTGTTATGAATACTAGTTCCCGAAATTATACTAGCTGGAAAGATATGACTAGTCAATTCTTAAAGAATATTTGTGTTGTGGTTTGGATTACTACTGTAGTAAGATAAAGCGTCATAGTTCAAAACCCCACAAGTAAATTGTGATGCAGATTTGAGTTTACCTACATATTGATTGCAAATGGAAAACTGCATAGTGTATAGAATGTAAGTCTGTAATCTTTTCACCGTCTATGAAAACGGTGAATCGGTGGGAGTCTTAACCTTTCAATACTCGAGGACTAAACCACCGATTACATTTTTGTTTTACATAATTTAAATGGTGGCCGCCTTAACCTTTGCAGGCCACAAAACACCATCATCGCCTTGATTAAAATCTGTTAGGAGATTGAAACCCCAAAGTGTTGGGCCCACAACCTTTTCTCATTTTGGGATTCGACAACCCGCGTGACCTTTTGTTTTTTGTATTTGGCGTTTGTAATCGTCGAAACCCGATTGACCTCCGTTTTTTTTTTCACTAAGATATATGTATGTATATTTAAAGTGCGGAAGTGACCTTGTGAATACCAAGAATTATTATAGACCATCTACACCATTACACATCTTTATAGCAATTGGTCCTTAATGAAAAGTTATAGGTTGAAATGTTGGAAAATTATTGGAGTGAATCGAATTAACATGGTTTAATTACTAGAACTAATCACGAGAGGCACGAAGGCCCAAGGAAGAAGGGACATCCCGAAACCTAAAACATACCCCTCAGTAAATTCCTAACTGTGTAAATAAGAACACAATCACCTAAAAGTTCAAAAGGAAAGTATTTAACACAATTATAGTAAGTGCAAATTGAATTCATATACCTTCATGCGATCTGGAGTCAACTATAAACAAGATACATGTATAGTCAGCAAATAGCCGAGTATTGTTTCCTTTTTCCAAAATCCTTTCGAGGAAGTAGCCAATATGGAACTAGTATATTAAACCAATAAAATAACCAGTATGCCATTGCAAGTAGGTAGAAGGGAAACCTTGTAATTCTTTTAAAAATAGTATTACATATATGGTTCGGAATTGAAACAAATGAACATCCCATACAGTGTTTTACTTCCAATGATAGAATTTTCCATCAAAAAATGGGTTACCCTTAATCAACGGTACCAAAATCACGACTTAATCTCCATTTCGGAGTTTCGGATACCGGGAGTTGGAGTTTTCAAGGACACTCACAAAAATAATTATGAAGTCACGAAATGTGAAAGATCAGAGCATGTCAAGGACTTTGAAATGCTAAAAGGGACTATTGGGAGTCTCGGAAACCTGAAAGGAAAAACTTCGAAATCCCATTAACCGTCCATCTAAGTGGGTTATGTGAACCGTTTGATCACTTCGGAGATTTTGTGATCATGAATTTTATAATGTTGGAGTCATGATGACTCGAAGGGAAAAACATTGAAATCCTGTGAGCAGTTCGATTAAGAAAAAAAAAAGGGATCAGATTATGAAGTTTTGTGGACCGTTGATCTAGCTCCATTTCGGGGATTACGACTTGCGGGAATGCCAAAATGTGAAATATATTTTGATTAGGCCCGTGGTCACAGCCAGTGGGCATATGGAATAAACACATGAGGCCTAGGCCATCAACCCCCAAAGTTGTTTGTGTTGTTAAGACTGTGGTAATGGTCATAGGTACAAAGAGATAGGAAAGTAATTATAATTACAGGAATTGAAATAAACATTGAATGAGGAGTAAACACTTATCGTCGATCAGGAAACTTTAAGTTGAATGATAGTAACAGTCGACGAAAGTAATGACTCTTGCAAACTTTCAGACTCAAGCCTTATAACAAAAAGCTTACTTTCTTGAATCTCGAACTATTCAAGGATATTTATACAAACAAATTTTATTTTTTTCAGACAGTTTTTGAGGTATATTACATCGTGCCACCTGTCCAACTGCTTGCATTACATTTTCTCTGGATGTTATCACATATAGTAGGCTACCAATCATTGACCTTTATTGCCTCTAATATGTAGACTTCGAATCATCATCTTTTCTCAACTTACAACTGGTTTGCATGGGAGTGATAACTGGCGTGCAATCTTCCATTCCAAACCTCTTTAGCATTTCTCTGATATACTTGGTTTGAGAAATAAAAATTCTTTGGTTTCTTTAACGTATTTTAAGTCCGAGAAAGAAGGATAGTTCTCCAAGTAACGACATTTCAAATTCATTCTGCATGTCTTTTGCAAATTTTTGGCTTAACCTGTCATCATCACTACCAAAAATAATATAAACATAAACTTCAATTAATAAAATACTACCTTGACTTACCTTGATGTAGAGGTTGTTGTTTGCACTTCCGTTTTTGAACCCTGCATGCTGCAGATACTTATCTAGTATAGAGTACCATGCTCTAGAAGCATGTTTTAGACCATACAAGGCCTTCTTTAATTTACATACATAGACTGTGTTATATGACAACTGAAATCATTTTGGTTGTTCAATGTAAACTTCTTCTTCAATTTCCCTATTTAGAAAAGATGATTTTACGTCCATCTGATATAATTTAACATTTTTTGAGCATGCATAAGATAAAAGTAAACGAATTGCTTCCATTCTGGAAACTGGGGAAAATGTCTCTTCAAATTCGATTCCTTCAATCTGTGCATATCCTTTACATACCAATCTAGATTTGTTCCTTGTAACCTGTCCATCTTCATTCAATTTATTCCTGAAAACTCATTTTGTGTCAATCACATTCTTATTCTTTGGTCTTGGAACCAATTCCCAAGCGTCATTTTTCTCTATTTGATCCAATTCTTCATCCATGGCCTTATTCCAAAATTCATCCTTGTTGGCTTCTTCAAAATAGTTTGGTTCAATTGTAGATAAGAGTGCTATATGTGTTTGTTCTGGTGAACAGAATTTTCTTCTAGTCTCAACTCCTACATCTTTGTTTCCAATAATCTGATTTGAAGGATGATTCTTTTGTACTCATTTTCTAGGTGTCTTTGGAGATACTTGTTGAACTTTATCTTCTACTTCTGTCGGATTTTCTTCATATTCATCATCCTCTTATATTTATTTTTCATCTTCTGCTTCTTTTTCGAAAGGTTGTTCCATTGATTCATTTTCTTCTGTCTGTTTCATTAATTGTTATGTTTATGCTTTCCACAATTTTGTTCAATCTCATATTGTAACACTTGTATGTTTTCCTTGTACTTGAGTAACCAACAAGTACTCCTTTGTCCACATGAGAGACAAACTTTCTCATTCTTCCATCTTCTCTTTTGATGTAGCATTTGCTTTCAAAAAATATGAAGTGCTTCACATTTGCTGGTCTTCCTTTCCATAGCTCGTAGGGGGTTTTTTGGTGCAAGCTTCCCTCGTCGACAACCCGCTCTCACCAAGACCTTCCTTCACACGGCCCGAAGAGTCAAAGAACTCTTCCAACTCCTTTCGGGAGTTCTTACTACCCACAACAATTCCCTTCACTTGTCGGGAAATCGGGTTTCGCGGTATCGCAAAACTCGTTTCACAATCTCATGCAGATCGAAACTCTGAACCCCGAGCTCCGATGGTCAATGGTCAACACTTCCACATGTCAATGATTTCCCTATCGGGAAATCGACACTTGCGATGCCGCGATATACTTGCGCCACAAAACTCCGAATCTCGAACTCCGATACAGCGACACCTATCCTCCCCTAAATCGCGTGGTCCCACAATGCCACGTCGTCGTCGGGATTTCGTGGATCGCGGATCTACGATGCAAGTTTTTCTTGATGTCGAAAACCCCGAACGTCGAACCCTGATCTCTCGGGATCTCATGCCACCTGTCCTGTGGAGATCAACGGCTTTGAATAACTTGGGAAATCGCGACTTGCGATTTCAACGAGTCTGCGCCTCACCTCGTCAACCGTCGAATGCCGATATGCAATGGCTCTTGATTCCCTGCCTTGAAGATCTCCTCTGCTTCTAAGCTCTTCATGTTTAGATCTCTCCTGGGTTTGTTCCCACCGTCCTGAAAAGGAACTATCCCTCCCAAGCTTGATTTTTCCCACTCCTTCAACTGAAGGTTGGCGCACTCCTTGCGCTCGACGTCCAATCACTTTCTAAGTGTTGGGTCTTCTGGACTCTGTGCACTTCTGGAAACAGTGACCCCTGCTTTCCCTTTAACTAGCCTAGCTACTGAGACTCCAACCTCGGCCTGCACTTCACCTGCACGGCTCTAATAACCCAATTCAACTCCTGGGCAGATGAGAATAAGAGTTCAACTGTTGAGCCTCATTAACGCACTCTATGCGGATGAATTCGACTGCACTCTATGCAGGAATCTCCTGGCTCAAACAGAGAAACAATTGAAACTCATTCTCTTCTCTCTCAGACTTCAGTAAACCTCTGGAATCATATGCACAGCAAATTCAAAAGAAAATGCATACAAGGAAAACCAAAACATTCATAAGCACATAATCAACATACCCACAGAGAAACAACACCAGACAAGAATTTGAATCGAAGGCTCTTCTCTATTAACTCAAATATGTACATGGGTGTTCTCCACAAGTTCTCTGCCTATTCTTCTCTTCTTACTTCCTGAATGAATAATGTTACAATGTACAAAGGAGGGTTTCTATATTCCGTTCTCCCTCTCGAAGCCTAAAAACTATCAAATCTACAATGAATTCCTGTCTACCAGCATTAACTCTAATAAATGCTTTCCTATATACTTAGGACGAGAGCTTAAAGGCTCAAGGTCCATTTACAATACAAGTGCGCTTCTTCAAATCAATACATTAATTTTTGGCACAACCACATCAAAGTGAAATTCAAAAATAAGTTTGTTGGCTTGTCCAGTTGTTCTCTGCTCCACGCGTTGGCTCACTTGATGAGTGAGCAATGCTCCTGCATCATACTCCTCGGCTCGAAAGATTTCATGGGCTCCTATCCATGAGCTCCTGCACAGTCTGCCCATGTTTCTCTCTCACTGCCTCAGTCTCTCAGTTGGCATCCTCCACTGGGTGATTCTTCCATTTCACCAGGTATTCAAAATACTACTTTCGCCTGGTCTTCCTGCCTATTCTTTTATCCAGTATGCACTCCATCTGCAGCTTCTGTGCAACTGGCAATTGTTTCTTCCATTGTATCGCTAGTTCCTCAGCTCCAGTGCCTTCTTCTCCAGCCCTGTATGGGTATAAATCCGAAACATTGAAAATCGGAGATATCCCGATGCCATCCGACAGCTCAATCTCATATGCATTCTCCCCGAATTTATTCAGGACTCTGCACGGCCCAATTTTCTTCATCTTGAGCTTGTTATATGTTCCCCTTGGGAACCTTTCCTTCCTTAAGTGCGCTAGAACCATGTCCCCAACTTCAAACTGAAGTTGTCTCTTTCGCTGATCAGATCTGCGCTTATACTTCTGATTTGCATCCATCAGTCGTTGCTTCACCTTCGTGTGAAGTTCCTCCATCGCTTCAGCGAATTCTTCAGCATGAGCGCTGCTAGTTTCATCCTATCCTGACCCCTTAGCTCAGAAACTCCTCTCAGCTGTGTCCCATACAAAATTTGGAATGGGCTTCTTCCTGTACTCTGATTCACCGAATCGTTGTACGCGAATTCTGCCTGTGGCAAAATGTTGTCCTAGCTACTATGGTGCTCTGTCACCAAGCTCCTCAATAAGTCTCCTAGACTTATGTTGACCACCTCGGTCTGTCCATCTGTCTACAGATGGTAAGCCAAACTAAATGCCAAATTAGTTCCCAACTTTTTCCATAGCGTCCTCCAAAAATGACCTATGAACTTTGTATCTCGATCCGAGACTATGCTCCTCGACAATCCATGCAATCTGACGATTTCTTTGAAAAACAAATTCACGATGTGGGTCGCATCGCTGGTCTTTTGACATGGTATGAAATGTGCCATCTTCAAAAACCTGTCCACCACCACAAAGATGGAATCAAATCCTCTTTGCGTTCTTGGAAATCCTAGAACAAAATCCATACTGATCGCCTCCCATGGCCTCTCAGGTATGGGAAATGGCTGATAAAACCCAGCATTCTGCTTTCGGCCCTTCGAATGTTGACAAATCCAACACCTGTCAACAAACCTCTTTACATCTGCTCGCATGCCTGGCCAATAATACGATTCACTCAGCTTGGCGAATGTTTTTTCATGTCCAAAATGACTTGCTAATCCACCGCTATGCTTTTCCTTCACCAAATTCTCCCTCATGGAGCAATTCGGAATGCACAATTGATTGCCTCTAAACAACAATCCTTCCTGGATCAAGTGATCTATTCACGGGCTCCGATATCTGAGAACTAGATTCTCAGCTGCTTCATATGCTTCTCCGAAGTCTGCATCACCTGCATACATGTCCTTAAGGTTTTCAAAACCCAAGGTTTTGACTTTGAACTCCTGCAGCAATAAACATTTCCTGCTCAAAGCATCAGCCACTTTGTTAGCAGTTCCCGAAATGTGTTTTATCACAAATGTGAAATTTTGCATGTACTCCACCCATTTTGCATGCTTCTGGTTCAACTTCTCCTGTTGACTTACAAACTGCAATGCATGATTATCACTGTACAACACAAATTCTTTGGGTATCAAGTAATGCCTCCACTTCTTCAATGCCTGTCTAATGGCATAAAACTCCTTGTCATATGTGGAGTATTTCAGCTTCGCGTCATCCAGCTTCTCGCTGTAATATGACACAGGTCTGTCATCTTGACTCAGGACTCCTCCTACGGCATATCCGCTCGCATCACATTTCACCTGAAATGTTTTCTGAAAATCAGGCAACACCAACACTGGTTGCTCTGTTATCTTCCGCTTCAACAGATTGAAGCTCTTCTCAGCCTCTACGGTCCAATGAAAAACCTTGTGCCGCTTCTTCACTGTATCCATCATTGCTGCACTAATTCCTCTGAAATTCCGAATGAATTTCCTGTAGAAACTAGCCAACCCATGGAAACTCCTCACCTCAAAAACATTTCTTGGCGATGGCCAATTCCTGATCACTTCTACCTTTTCAGGATCCATCTTCAATTCATTCGTCGAGATTACAAAACCCAAATAAATGATCTCTGTCTGCAAAAACGAGCACTTCTTCAAATTGATCATCAGCTTCTCCTGCTGCAGTCTTTTCATTACAATGGCCAAATGTTTGAAATGTTCATCCTTGGTCTTGCTGAAAATCAGTATGTCGTCCAAATATACGACCACAAATTTGCCGATGAATTTCCGCAGGGCTTCGTTCATCAGCCTCATGA
>SNQJ01S0028352.1:67449-80827 GCA_010110895.2 Picea sitchensis
TGAATAAATTTATTTTGTATTCACTTTGAATTATAATACACTCATTACTTCAATTTATTATTTACCTTTTAAAATCTCTTAAACCACTTTGACTACTTTGACCTTTTGGGGCTTCTAGATGACATATGAGAGTCCTCCAAATTCGTAAGGCCATAACTCTCAAACCGTGAGGAGTTATGTGACGTTCCACATACCACTAGAAATGGAATGACATGTACTATCCATATAAAATATTATTATCTGAAAATATATCATAACTCATACCGTTATCTATCAAACAAACTTGGGTCCATTAACCAAACCTGGGGTCTCCAACTTCTCAATGTCATAACTCTCTAACCGTGAGGATGTATGTGACGTTCCACATACCACTGGAAATGAGATGGTAAACACTATCCATATAGGATAGTTTACCTAACAAATTCATTGTCCTTCATCTCATTATTCCACAATTAAGCATGGGTTCTCTTACTCCGCAAAGCATCTTCTCGTGAGGGCTTTCACCATAAGGGGACCACTTTGGAGTTCATCCATATTTACTTCTTCTCAACCATGACAAGACAATAATGAGTCATATTTACATCAAAAAATCTTGAGTCCATTAACCAAACCTTTGTGCTACGGGGCTTTCTTCAAGGGTTGACATCAATGACAACCAACCTTAATCAACACAACCTTCATATTAATATTTTTAAAATGCTAACAAAGGTTTGCATGCAGAGTCCAAACTACTTAGTTGATAACAGTGGTAATCTTTTTAAAACCCTAACAAAGGTTTGCATGAGTCCAAACTACTTAGTTGATAACAGTGAACCTTTCATAGTAATCTTTTTTAAACGGTAACAAAAGTTTACACACAAAGTCCAAACTACTTGGTTAATAACACTAAACCTTCATAATAATATTTTTAAAACCCTAACAAAAGTTTGCACGCAAAGTCCAAACTAGTAGATTCCATAGTATGCATGCAACACTATCATAAATTTACATTTTCACAATCCATCACCCTGGTTACAAACAATTTTCCACTTCTTGCCAGCCTAATCAAAGGTATGTTTCAGCTATGGAGTCTGCATTTCCACGCTCTGTTGAGTTGTCGAATATGTTTCCTATGCATTAGCGTTGTCTTTCAATCCAATCTATCAATTAAATTGATCTACTTTATTTTCTTCAAAGAATTGGTTGTTGTTGTTATATTGGTTATTGTCGCTTTCCATATATATATAATACAATACTATTTAAAATAAAATAAGGAGTTATGTAGTTATTTTAAGTTTTTTCTTTTTAACATGAATCTCTGAAATATGCCCAATAAAATAATATCTCTGAAATATGCCCAAGAGTATGCCAAAAATATTTTGACAGTACGATGACCATAACACAGTATAAAACTAAATTTTTACGCTTGAACATATAATTGTGATTCTTTGAAAATATATCTGTCAATGTACACATAAAGGTTTCCGTATATTGATGTTACCGCTAAGATGAGGTCCTTTTCCATAAGGAAATATTTCATCCATTAACAAATATTAATGAGTGTGAACAGGAAGAAATGGATAGGGATAAACTCTACACTCTTAGTCCATACCACCAATCCCTCTGTGCATTAGACAGTGGAATCTCAGTAAAGTCAAGACGTATTTGATGTAAATATCACAATAAAACCTTATAAGTTCCACTAACAAAACGCCATAAAATTTTATAAAGTGGAAAAACATGGTGACTCAAATAATACCCTCTTTCGTATTGCGGTCTACCTATCATGCCCTCTTCCGTGGTATACATTTTTCACTGAAAACTTTCGAGAAATACAAGTTAACCGTCGGGTCCTCACGTCTTATGTGGAACTATTGTCACCCCATTTTGAATATCGTCTATTCACTTTCCATACTTCGCCATTTCTTCGAATTTATTTCATGGATCGTCAGTTTGGCGGGTTCAAGAAATATCCAGTTCCTAATTGTTTCTTCTTTTACCCACGCCCTTTTGAAATCAACAATTACCAATTATATATAAGATCTTATTTCTAGGCATGCAATTAGCAAGCATTAATTTCAAACATCATGGAATGTCAATTGCGCGTTGTCGGGTTGGTCCGTTCACGAAAACTTCAATCCTCACTTTCGAGAACGAGTCCGCTCGACGTTTTCCCTATTCCATACTTAACCACTTTCCTAGAATTTCGCAAATATACAAACCGGTTGTTGAACTGCCCTATCATGATCTCTTCTGTTTTACACATTTTGCAGTCAAAAATTCAGATACATAAAATTTGACAGTGGAACACTCACCTCTCCTGAGTATCCACGTAACCCTTTTTTGAATCTCATCCAACCGCTTTTCAGACCTTGCCATTTTTTCCTTTCTCCCCTTGTCTCCGTGACCTTCACACTTGTCTATAATAAAAGAAGAAAAAAATGTTTATATATATATATATATTGTTTCTAAATATGCAATTACTGACATTTAATCCTAACAACTCATCATACAGGAATTGTATAGATTGTCATTGATGGGTGAAAGGCTTGAGGAGATTTCCTATTAATGCGCATTAAACCAATATTTGTGGGGGGTTATATTATCCCTACCGAGTGTTGATTTCAAAATCATGAAATGTCATTCGCACGTTGTCGCCTTGGAACATTCACGAAACCTCAAATCCTTAATTTCTCTTTGTCATACCCGCCGCCTTCGCATTTCTAAATATGCAATAAGTAAGCTTTACTACTAACAGTTCATCATTCGCCACCCATAGAGATTGTCATTAATCAAAAAAACGCTCGAGGATCTTTCCCATTCATAAGCATTTAACCAAGATTTAGCGGAGAGTTACATTATCGACTCTAAGAATTCATTTCAACCATCGTCTGGAGAAAACCAACGTTCTCATAAACCTATGGCATCAACTCGACAACAGTTCTGTGGAGATACAGTGAACATCTTCGGGCATGAGGACCAGAACTTCCAGTGGTCTAGAGCATATTCTTATTACTCAACCTATGTCGTAGAGAACCAAGTAATCTGGACCTCTCGGATTACTCGTGCAGGCTGTGTCCCTGAGGTTTTTGATTGTAAGGACCTGGTCTCTTGGTGCATCGATAAATTTATTTCAGACAAAAGAATTATTCCACTGTGAGAAAATTCTTTTGTTTCTTTGTCACCTCAGGTCTTCTGCCAGATGTTAAGATTTTCGGAGCCAACATTGACATTCAGAGAAGAAGATTGCAAACATTTCCTAGCAAAGCATAATAACGGGTTGGACCTCATGCCCCATTTATTGGAATACCTAATTCTAGTTCCTGAAGATATCACAAGCTTGCAGGTTAGTTCATTTAGAAATTCATTCTGCGAAATTTCCTGGATGTTTACAAGAATAATGGGACAAGAGTCCACAACACCTATTTCCCGGATGGCTGTTTATATTTTGTATTTCACTGTCAACGAACAAGTTATTTTATATAGGGGCAAGTTAATTTCCCATGAAATTTGTTCCCAATTGTCAAGCTTCAAAAGGGAAAATAATTGTATATGTCCTCCTACTTAGTTTTTGCAATAGCACATTGTTGTTAGTTTCCACAACTGTCTCTGTCCAAGAATGTCAACTGGGAATTTGACCCAGTAGCATTCTGGTAACAAGCCTTGTGGAAGCACAAGGGTTCCCACTATTTTTATGAGGTTTTTAATGGTTTCGTGTCTGTTTTCAAATTTTTGTTGTTAGGAGAAGATGTTCCCCGCATATATGAACAGGAAACCAATTTTTTGGATAGGAAGGGGACACTTGAACATTTGGATAATTACATTGTGATAAGAATTTTTGGATCCATGGAAAAACCTTCTCTCCTTCCATGTCACATTACAGACATAATGTTTGTTGCATAAGTAGCACGACAATACAACTACTGGTTGAATCTATTGCAAAAGAAGAGAAAAAAACAGTTCATTCCTCTGCCTTGGAAAGTAGGGGAGTTCATGTTGAAAAATTTCAACAAGATTGATGAATTCACAGTGCATTCTACCATATTCAACTTGATATATGCTGAAATCATAAGAGGGTTCAACCCCGATAATATTTTTCAACGACATTTACAAACACTTGGCCTCGGTGATTGTTTTTTCAGAAAACACCTGCTCGAAAATAGAGACACTAGCAGCAACACTCCTGTATCTGATGTCGACTACCTAGACATAGTGCAAAGGTGCACTCAATTCTATAGGAAACAGGGGAAAGGCCCCGGTGACAAGAGTGTTCAATCAGAAAATAACACTCCAAAAAGTACAACATCCCGGAGCATCGCTCCAATGAACCACCACAACAACAAATAAAATCAGATTTCTTCAAACGGAGAAGGAGATAACAACCCTCCTCACTCTAAAATTGATAGTTCTCATAAGCTTTCAGTAGACAAGAAGAGAAAAAAAAATGTGGGACAGGTGGAAGAGACGGAAATTCAGAGTGAGAACATGGAACTAGACACTGATCTAGATAGCATGCTCTGCTACCTTGATCAACTCAGAGACACCATCTAGCATAGCCATACAATGGACATATCTGATACCGAAATTTTTGATGAAGATGAATCCTTCGTGTTGCAGAGCGTTGTTTTTGATAGCCAATCCAAAAACATGATAATTGAGAAAAAACATGTAAAAAATAAGAAAGGAAAATCTCATTTAGAGGTTGACCTTGCCAACATGCGTCTGTCTCAAATTTATCAACTTCACAATGCGAGCGGAGATGCACTTCATGATTCCATTGGAGGCATCGAGGCCGAGAATGCCAGACTGAAGGACTGGTTCAAGGAATTGGAAGAGGCTTTGATTCCTATGCCATTGCTTCTCAATCCTTTGGCAATAGCCATGCCTACCACCCCTGCAGCCAACTTAAAATCATCCTCTAGCCTCCTCGCATCCTGTAGAGGATATGTGGAGAATAATATCAAGAAAATAATGGAACTAGTTACCGAGGCGTGGAAAACATCACAAACCATCACTTCCCTTGGATCCAGGGCACATAGTTTGCTTGAACATTTTCAAGTGGAGTTAAAAGATGAAGAAAATTTCTATTTAAAGATGGTACTTGCTTTTGGCACCATTGTCAACAATATGATAGAAACAAAAAGAAGACAACAAGATCTTCCATCCAAAAACCAGATCGGTCAATTATATGCAAGCTGGAAAGAAAAAGTGAAGAAACTGCATCTCATTGTTCAGTCATGTGAACAAGCCATATCAAAGAAAGATAAATTATTCACAAGGATGTCAAGAATAAACTTAGCCTGAAAGACCAACGACTTCCAAGACCCCGACTTAATTTCAAACTCCTTGCCCTTAACTAGGATATAGTTCGATAAACAGGTTCATATGTTTAAGGCGGTCTCTCTGGAAAAGTTTTACAACATCCTTCAATATGATCAAGCTCACGTCGATGACTGGCTAGTCAACTATTCAGTACAGAATGAGGAAATTCATCAGGCTTTATTTAATCTTTCTATAGACTTCCGGGAATTATAAAACTATATTTTCAACATAAAAATCCGGAATGAAATCAACGTCGCCCCAATGAGAAGCTACATTAAAGAATGGCTCAAAAGGGAATTGAAGTAGGCTGCCGACGAAAGGCAACAGGCAGTTGTCAGGATTCCAACAATCGTCGACGACATCAATGAAATGATAGCCGCAAACAAATAGCCAAAGAGCTCATATGTACCATCCCTCTAAGTCTACTGATCACATCATGTTTTGTTTATCAACCCAGTTATTCCACTTTTTTAAATAGAAATGTGTAGGCAAGCACTTATACCTTTCAATTTATTTTTATTGCAGGTATTGCACTCTATCTTCTTTCTACAGTCCTATTTCTTGTACATATTTCTCTAATGGTCCGCGAGAACCCCAATCCCATTCTACATGACAAATGGATTGAAATTTCTATTAATATGTAATAGACTTTTATTTTTTTATATATTTCAAAATTTCTAGTATTATGTAACAAACTTTTATTTTTTGACATATTTCAAATAAAACTGTTTTCTTATCTTCTTTTAAATTTATGCCTGCATACAATTTATCTTTCACCGGTATATATGACAAATGCATTTAAATTTCCAATTTTTTAATTTGTATTTTGTTATATACTTTCGAAAAATAAATGTTGCTCTACATGCCAAGCGTCATTTACTGCATGGATAAATTTCCAAATTTTTTCTTACACTATGAACAAATTGTATTTTGTTATATACTTTCAAAAAATAAATGGTTTTCTACATGTCAAGTGTCATTTACTACATGGATACCACATGTGCTTCATGTTGTTTGCCACATCTTTGTTTCAGTTTCATATCTCTCCGCAGGGTCGCGCCTTAGCTCTAACAAAATTTTATGCTCCATGTTCTGTGATATACATGTTGAACACAAAATTTCCGTGATATATATTTTTCACCGAACACTGTAGTCATTTTCAATCTGACCCCATTTTCCATAATTTACCTTGCTCCACGAGGTCGCTCCTTAGCGCTAACGAAATTGTATACCCCATGTTCCGTGATATACATGTTGCACACAACATTTCCGTGATATACATTTTTCACTGAGCACTTCCGTCATTTACAATTCGACCCCATTTTCCATAATTTACTTTGTAACCTCGTTGATAGAGACTCACGCAACCTTGTTTTAAGTTTTGGCTTTTTAACCAAAAATATGCCCAATAGTATGCCAAAAATATTTTGACACTACGGTGACCATAACATAGTATAAAACTAAGTTTTTAGGCGTGAACATATAATTGCGATTCTTTGAAAATAAATCTGTCAATGTACACAAAAAGGTTTCCGTATATTGATGTTACCGCTAAGATGAGGTCCTTTTCCAGAAGGAAATATTTCATCCATTAACAAATATTAATGAGTGTGAACAGGAAGAAATGGATAGGCATAAACTCTAGACTCTTAGTCCATACCACCAATCCCTGTGTGCATTAGACAATGAAATCTCAGTAAATTCAAGATGTATTTGATGCAAATATCACAATAAAACCTTATAAGTTCCACTAACAAAACCCCATGAAATTTTATACTTACAATGATGGAAAGTGGAAAGAAAGTGGAAAAACACGGTCACGATCATCCAGAGATCTGGACGTGCTTTTTCATCTACTGAGATAAGGTAAACAACATCATCACACCCACAAATGTTCTTTTCTTTCATAACTGCACAACAAACAATCGATTCAAGATATTCGTGTAACAGTATGTTGTCCTCATCAATTTTCGGAGAAGCTGTGAGACCATCGATCTATGGACAAAGTTGATTGGCCAAAGCTAATGCATAAACTGTGGTCTTTTTGTTTGCTAGTGTAATTCGCATCGTGATAAGTGGAATCGTTTCTGATTGGAATGTTGAGTGTTTAGGTGTATGCATGGTATAAATTTGATGGCACTCCTATCTATCAAGTAAATTTTTTATGAATGGTTTGTTTTTAAAATTGTTATTGGCAAGACTTTTTATATTTTCTTTTGCTAGTTATTTAAATCAAAATGAAATCACTGAACCAAATGCAATCAAATACATGTTATATTAAATTACTCCCTTCCATCAGTTTCATTGGATTCAGAATTGGTCACGTTTAAGACTTCATTCTTTGTTCTGTCTATGGAGATGGAGAGATCTTTGTGCTATGAGAAGGCTCATACAAACAAAGGGGCTTGGAAGGCTAGACCCAAGAAGAATATGCCCGCCTCATGGCCCACATTCATGCTTATTCTTATCATGAGGAAGACATTTAAAAACACCGGTGGGAAGGTATTTAACATGTGGATTTTGGAAAACCAAACCTAGTGAGAAAATAGGTGTGAAAGAAGGTGTTGACAATCCTCACTGTGTAACGTCTCCATCGTTACGACCACAAGTGAGGAAACAGTGCAATTTTTCTTTTTGTTTTTAGGAAGGAAGGCCACGACGACAATAGTTTAACTAGACCATTGATGTCGAACGCAAGCACGTAGTCCAGGCAACAAGAAACTATGACTCCACTCACTGGCACAGGGGCAACTGGGAGAAACATGCATAGGACAACAAGGAGGAACAACTACCCACCCGATGCAAACAAGACACACCTACAAGCTAAGGGACAACTTCCCCCTCCTGACACAATGGCCTTGATGAACAAGACTAGAACCTCAAGGCGCGCAAACCAAACGCATGAAGGCATTCCACCCATGTGCCAAAATAAACTTACAACGCTCGACAACACTCACGCAGAATGTAACGACTCCAGCCAAGTTCTCATTCGCCGCTATCCAATAGGGCGTGCCATGATCCCCTCATCAGGAATCATGTTCTCCCGAGGCAATAGAATGTGTCAATAACCTTGGCACGACACATCCTATATGGATTGAGGAATCTAGATAAATCCAACGCGCTAGGAGCCGAATACTGACAAGAAAACCATGCCCATACCCCAACAACAGGTCGACGAGACGCAAGAAGATGACAACAAAGAAAAGCGCAGGCCAATACACGACTTTGTCCACAACCCAACCATTTATCAAGCCTAAATTGGTCGATATTTACAATCTAATTTAGCGTTAATTATATATCTAATTTATCCAGTCTTAATTACAAAAGTCAGTGTTTTATAAACCTCACTTAACATGATATACAATTCTATTTTAGCTAGTCTACATTACCAGTTTAGACCATAACTAAATATAAATTAACATTAATAACATATCTAAATTTTAGCAAGTCTGAACTACTACTAGTTAATAATTTGCAATTATAATTTAACATTAAATAAAAATCAATCTAGCAAGTCTAATCAATCAATGTTAAAACTATAACAACAATTGCAATCTAAAATGACAAGTCTAGTTTAAGTTCATATATGGGTTGTCTATTCATTTAAAAGTTGTCTAAGCATATTAAAGGTTGTTCTATTTAACTAATTGTTGTTAATAAACTATCAGCAACCTTACCAAGTAAAAAATTGACTCAAATTATTTTTAAATAAAATGTATCTTGTTTCTATACTATCATCCAAGGACAATTCTGGCTACACCAAAAGCATACGGCAGTGGAATTATCACAGGCATTCTTCCATGGCTAAATATTACATCGTCGAATCTATATCACAAAGGCTGGATAAAACATTACACCATTATTACACAAAAACGTTGTCAGACAACAAATCTCTATCATAAGTAATTAAAAATCCTTTCACACTAAATGTTGTGGCTGTCAACAAGGTAGGCAAGAATGTTGAGTACAATAATTATTGTAAAAATTTAAATTTCTATCCAACAAGATGCTAGGTAACATGCATAATAATAGTGGAAATTAAGGCTAAGAAAACAAGATAGAAGCTCAGCTAAAGCTCAGTGGCTACATCAACTAGCAGTCAATGAATGTGTAAAACACAGACAAGGATATCTCACCTAAAATTTCGCTACAAAAGACATGCCAAGTCACGGATTAAAGAAATTTAATTCTCCTAAAAGGAAGATGTGAGGTATAACTAACTGAGTGGTGTGTGAATTAACTCACAGTAAAAATTAATATCAATACAGTTCACTGAGTAGAACGATGGAACACCATATAAAGGGGAATTAATCGTTGTTTTAGAGGAAACAAAATTGTTGCCTTGCATGGATTTAAGAGGAGAAAAAAACGTCTTCTAACCAGCGAATTCACTCCCAGGGGATTGCGGTTTTAATCCATGGAAGCCGAAGGGTGGAGGCTGGGTATTCGCCCACGCAATTGAGGTGTAAAACATCACTGGGTAAGGGAGCACGGATTTAGCTGGGTGAATGTCATGGAGTTATGGGGTAAATACAAAAATGAGGGGTACAATTTCGTTGTCCAAAGATCACTAAGTAATAACACAACAGAGTAAATTCACCGTGAAAATGTGTTAAAAACACAAAGTGAAATATCCATGAAACTAATAAAAACGCAGAGTTAACAAAATTTGTGGATGAGTGTATTGAGTCGCAGAGAATAATGCCCATAACACAACAGAGTAAATTCATCGTGAAAATGTGTTAAAAATGAAGAGTGAAATATCCATGAAACTAATAAAAACACAGAGTTAACAAAATTTGTGGTTGAGTGTATTGAGTTGCAGAGAATAATGCCCATAACAAAACAGAGTAAATTCGTTGTCAAAAAACATAGAATTAAGTTTGCGGGGAGGGATCACAATGCAGATTTGAGTTTCCAGCAATATGTAAAAACACAGAATAAATTCATCCAGCATTATATAAAAACGTAGAGCTAAATTTTTCAGCAACCTTTAAAAAAAATGAAAAGTTAATTTGTAGAGAAAGGCAGACCAGAAGTAAGGAAAAACGCACAATAAATCACGAGGAGAAGAATTAGAACTCAGCCTTGAATGATTACCAAGGAGGGTATTAAATGCAAGGATCAACGCAAGGGTCTTAAGTGGTTTGTTGTGGGAAGAAAAACCACCAAAGTGCAAGACAGTTACTCAACCATGAACAATCAACAGGGTTAGACGAATGGGCAGAAACATCCTTCGCTCATCATCCACGCACAAAAAAGTAGGGTGTTTGGATCCATAGGTCTATTAACATCGAAGTGACGACCGTAGATCCAGCTCTTGGCCGACTGCTCAGGCGTGGACTGATGAGCTAGGGATGAAAAAGAAGAAAGAAAAATAAAAACTGCAATCATCACAAATCAATAAAACCATAGGACAATCACTACAATCAGGGATCGAAAGCCAAGGGGATCAATTAACAATGAGCTTAAGGCTACGGGGGAGATTCAGTTATCAATAAAATGCTAGGTCAATCATTTCCTTCACCCATTAAATATAGAACTAAAAGCGTAAAGTATACTAATAATCTATCGTGCGGAAATAAAGGAAGTGTACCGTAGCCCAAGTAGCCTTCTTTGAGTTGTTGTCTCACACACTCCGTGAAGATCCCGCATGTCGACCAATAAGACTTCACCAGTACCTCCCAACCAACACTAGGGGTATTCTTCTTCCCCCTTAGCCCCCCGAGCCGCAAAGGGGCCACACACATTAACCAGAGAATCAACTAGCTCCCAGCTCGCCTCGCAAGGCCGAGCTACCACTCCTCACTGAGTTGGGTATCCCAACTCCCACAAGCTAAGTCAGTCAAGTCTAAAATTCTGCAGTGTAACATTATGCATGACAGAAGAGATGCATCCTCCTCCTCCTCCCTTATTTATATAGATTTTCTAAGTCATTTACCTTCCCAAAATCCCATTTAATTCATTATTCAATAATTTAATTCATAATAATCCTCCCTGTACAAGTGTCACCCATCCACTTCATTGCACCAAAAAATAATTTCTTTAATTAATTAATTTATCCCTATTTCCCTCACCAACCTAAAATCACTCCTAGAATCGCTCCTAGGTTCCCCCATATTCCCTTACAAGTTTTAATGACTTTCCCCCTTACTAATTTACTAGTTGAGCTTAATTTAGAAAGTTCTTAAATGCTAGATACTTTACTAAGTTAGACTTTATGCTTTTTCCTAGTTTCTTAATTCTTTTAGATTTCCCTCTTCCCCTTTTTATTTAAAACTCAATTTGGCAGGTGTAGAAATTATTTTTTTCCCTTTTTAATTAGTAAATTTTAATTAGCATAAGTCACAAAACAATTATTTCCCCTTTTTAAATTTTATTCCCCAAAATATTTTTTATGAATTAAAAGAATTACTTACCTCCTTCTCGACACATGATTAATGATGATTATCATTATTATTTATTTATTTTGATTTTGATTTTGATTTTTATATAAATAGATAAAAATCTGTATCACAAGTATCACTTAGACCTAGAATTTATTTTCCTAGGCTGGGCGGCATTTTATTAGGGGAAATGTTTTAAATCTTTATTATCACGTTATTTGTCCTAATGCCATCTAGGTTTATACATTTATTAATTAACAATGCGACGTGCCCTTCAGGATGCACTAGGTGCTCCAAGGGTGCCACGCGCCTCACTATTACATATGACCAAATTTGTGATGGTTTTTCGTTGCTATTGCCACACATATCTGTCACAATTTCCACGAAATCCAAGACTTTTTTTTGTCGCTATATCCACGAACCAGGTGTTCGTGGAAACAACGACAAAATTAGCTCTCCACATGTCATCGCAATGTAAAAAAAATTGTGGAAAGTTGCGACGCAAAAGCGTGGAAATAGCGATGAAAATTTATGCCAAGACAAAAACTTACGACGCAGATGTTGTATGTGCAATGCAAAACCGTGGCAAATTGCGACAAAAAAGTGTGGCAATAGCGACGAAAATTTGTGCCAAGACAAAAAATTACAATGCAGATGTTGTATGTGCGACACAAAATGGTGGCAAATTGCGACGAAAAAGTGTGGCAATACCAAACTTATGACGTAGTTTTTGTATGTGAGATGAAAGAGCATGGGAAATTGCAACGAACTTTCGTGTCTATTTCCACGGTTGTTCAAAATAAAATTTGGCTTTCGACGAACTATCGTCGATATCGCGATGCGTCCTTTAAGTTTAAAAAAAAAATACATGAGATATGGTATTACCATATTACATTGTAATATGGTATACCATATTACAATGCAATATGGTAATGCCATATTACATTGTAATATGGTAATTCCATATTACAATGTCTCTACTTTCTCAACAAGATGCAAGAAGTTATTTTTAAAAACAACTTAGGATAGCAATTTTTCCTAAGTGGGATGGTGACCTTGGCATTCAACAAGATAGGAAGTAATTCATTGATGACAAGTGTAGCAAGTGTGCAGGTCCACAAGTGTAGTAGGTGTGCAGGTCCACGAGTGTAGCCGACATTTATATTGAAAGAGGGATGTTAGAGAAAATGTGTAGATCTTTTAGATTGAACAAGATTATATATATATAGATATAGATATAGATATAGATATAGATATAGATATAGATATAGATATCCCCTACAAATAATCAAGGCACTAATCAACCAAATATTGGAAGCATGTGTTATCATGAAGTTGGATTAGAAGTAAGGATACCAATATGACAATATACACAAAGAATAATTTGGAATATTACTTTCAAAAAAACACATGGATTGCATGAGTGAATCATTATGCAATTTATATCACACAATACTATGACAACACTTCTAAGATTGATGGATGATATCTTAATACCATTTCTCGAACACCTTTATTGTAGCCTCCTTGGATGATATTTTGACTTTTACCAAGATTTGGGAAGATCATTTGAAACATTTGGAGATGATATTTTTAACCCTTCAACACAATTAATTGCAAGCCAACATGAAGAAATATGATCTTGGAAAACAATTATTGTTGTGTATGGATTTTGTAGTTAGAGGATGTGA
>SNQJ01S0028352.1:111861-133492 GCA_010110895.2 Picea sitchensis
TTCTCAACTCTTGTAACTCTGGGGTCGACATCCTATAAGGAATTCTTGCTATCGGTTCAGTCCCTAGTTTCAGGTCCATGGTAAACTCCAATTCCCTCTCTGACGACATTTCAGGTAACTCCTCCGGAAAGACGTCTGCAAACTCTCTCACCACCAGAAGGTGTTCTAAACCTTCAATTACTCCCTTCTCATTTAACGCAAGGATTGCATAAATATTACATCCCTTACACATGCTCTTTCGTAGCTGCAAGGAAGAGATGAACCTCAGGGAAACTCCCTGGTTCTGTCCTACAATCACGCGTCTTTGTCCCGTTGGACAACTGAGAGGGGGGGGGTGAATCAGTTGTTACCTTGCATAAACAATTATGCTTCTTTTAAAAACTTTACAAGGCACTCAATGGTGATGACAATCATGCAGGGAAATAAACATTGACACATTCAACATCAGTCACATATACGAGAAACACAGAGACATATATTTCCCGAGGAAACCCATACAGGGTAAAAACCTCTTTTTTATTTATATGATAAGTAATAGTTACATTCTTTACATTATCATACATATGAGCACCAACTCATAATGAGGCTACAACCTCAGTTTTTCAAGATGCTACCTGCTGAGAGCACCAACTCTCTATTTTCTCTAGCACCCATTAGAAGGAAGCACCAACTCCCTGATTTCTCTAGCACCAACTAGAAGGAAGCACCAACTCCCTGTGTTCAAGCACCCACTTGAACCTCCAAGGACACCAGTCCTCCCTAGTGCCTCCCAACCACCCTGAATTATAAATTCTTTATTACTAAAACTTATTACAGTGATATAAAATTATTCAATGGCTTACCAACCTTGTCGTTGTTCTTTTACACTGCTCTGCCCTGTTTGCATCAGTTTCTTCTGCACACCTCTAGCACTTTCTGTTCTTCTTCCTTTTATGCTCCATGTGCCATATCCCTTCAATGCACCATTCCTCGACTGTGCATTTTTTCTCTTGCGCTCTGCCTCATTGTACACACCTGAATTATCCTACACAGCGACAATACTTATCTCTTCTTTGTTCAACATTCTTATAGTCTCTATTGTGTTTGTGCATGAAATATTCGCAATGCCTCTTCATGCTCACTCCGTGCCAAATTCCTCCACAACTCGAGTTCTTTGTTTGATCATCATCATGACTCTTCATCTTCTCTGGTCGTTTACCACTTGTTCATCATCACTGTATATTATACTGAGATTCCTCAGCCTCTCTCGCAGTTTGAGACTCTTCGTCTTNTTCTCTGTGACAATCGAGCTCACCTTCTCTGTTCCAGTTACAGGCCTCAATGCTCATCCAGCTGTCAATTGCCTCCACGAACATCTTCATCCCTCTTGAAGATTCCCAGAGACTCTTCACCTCCTCTGTCAATCACCCCCAAAGTGTCTTCGAGTCCTCTGGCAGAAACCATCAGTGGTTTCTGGCAGTTACACTGTGTCGTGCTACAGTAGCCCTCCGATTTTGTTCAAATTTACCCACACTGTTGGATTAATTCCATGGAATCTTGCATTCATTTCGACATTTCGTCATTCAACAATTCGGCATTCGTGTGACCATGTGTCTCGACATTCCCAGTTGCGATCCCTGAAAAGGAGTTTGGTTGCTCTAGCTCTTTCCTCCATCTCTCGCTGATGTGACCAAGGGTTGTGATCACAGACTTATGCATAAAGCGCTTTCGTGATTTCGCATTTTGTGAATCTGGAGATGAGGCATCTCGAATCTCCAAGTCGCGATCCCCGAAACCTCAAAATGGCGTTGGATCAATGGTCTCGATCAACACTTGATGTTACGACTTAGATCATTTCGTGATTTCGCATTTCGCGATTTTGGCATTCTTCATGTTCAGTGTTCTTGTCACTCCAAAGTTCTGATCTGCGAATCTCCGAAATGGAGTCGGATCAACGGTCCAGATCACATATTGATCTGATGGTTGCGATTAAATTGCAATTTCGCATATCGCGATTTTGGGATTCTTGAGTTTAGTGTTCTTGTCACTTCAAAGTTCTGATCCGTGGAACTCCGAAATGGAGTGGGATCAACGGTCCAGATCAAACCTTGATCTGACAACTCAGATCATTTCGCCATTTCGCATATTGCGATTTTGGGATTCCTATGGTTAATATTCTTTGACATCTCCAACTCTCGATCCGCGAAACTCCGAAATAAAGTGTGATCAACGATCTAGATCAAACCTTGATCTGATGGCTCAGATCATTTCGCGATTTCAGGATTCCTGTGGTTAATATTCTTTGACATCTCCAAATCTTGATCCGTGAAACTCCAAAATGGAGTGGGATCAATGGTCCATATCAAACCTTGATCTGACGGCTCAAATCATTTCGTGATTTCGCATATCGTGATTTCGGGAGGTGAAAGGCTAGAGAATTTCATACCTTTGACTTTCCAGTCAACGAAATGATGATCTGTGTCCACGTGTCCTTCCCAAAGATGGACGGTCCTCCTTCACTTCTCCTAGCACTTTAAAGAACATGCAGGCTCTCCTGGATCCAATGGTGGTCGGACCCTGCACTCAGATCTAATGCCCGAGATCTATCCTCCATATCTGTGCATCTACATGTCCTTCTCGAAGATGGACGGTCCTCCTGCTTTCGAGATTTTGTAAGCCCGCTTCTCCTAACACTTTAAATAACATGCAGGCTCTCCTGGATCCAATGGTGGTTAGACCCTGCGCTCAAATATAATGCTCGAGATCTATCCTCCATATCTGCATGCTCCTCTTGTCTACATTGAGATCTGACAGCCATCGGGAATTCTAAATTGTTGATCCAATGATCACTGTTGTTGCTCCTCCCCATTATCACTGTGTTGCTGATCATGCTCCTGTAATAAAGACATCATCGTTGTTGTACTTTCCATCAATGACAAGCATACGCTACCTGTAAAACATGCCAGCAATCTCCCCCTTTGTCATTGATGGCAACTAAGGCACCCGAATTATTTTCTCCCCCTTTGACATCATTGTCAAAGAAGAGACATTCTCCCCCTAAGCTGTTGCAGTAATTTTAGGAGGAATTAGATATTCAAACAATACAAAACTCCCCGTAAAAATATGGACTCTTTTAGGTGTGAGACGAAATGACACCCAACTTCTATCTGAGATATTCAAAAGGTGTCTTGGCTAGGGGTTTAGTAAAGATGTCTTCAATTTGTTCTGTAGTGGGAATGTAATGGACCTGAATAGTCTGATTGGTGACCTGCTCTCTCAGAAAATTATATTTTATGGGAATATGCTTGGTCTTGGAGTGGAATACAGGATTTTTAGACACACTAATGGCACTAGTGTTATCACAATGAATTGGGATCGATGTAGTGTATTTTACCTCTAAGTCTGCAAGTGTCTAAATCATCCATAATACCTGAGTGCAACAGGTAGCAGCAGCAATGTACTCTACCTCTGTGGTTGATAAAGAAATGGAACCTTCCTTTTCACTAAGCCAGGCTACTAAGGAGTCACCCAAGAAGAATGCTCCTCCACTGGTGTTTTTTCTCTCATCAACACAGTTTTCCCAATCTGCATCTGAATAAGCAGTCAACTGGAGATTTTGATTTCTGGGATACTATTCGAGCCGCCTTTGTTTTTCTAGCCCGTCTCAAATTTCATGTCTTAATGCTCGAAATCGAAAGATGGTTTTCATATTTTCCGTCTGTGGTTTCTAAATCTCTGAAGTCTTATCACGCAAGCAGTGATGATTATTGTACTCTCGAGGTGAGTTCTACTTTTCGGAAAAAAAAATCCCCCTTTTGTTCTACCTCAGGATTTCGCATGCTGGATGTTATAGATCACATAGTTCACAAGTCCCAAGCAACGAAACAACGAAATCGCTTTAAAATTTTACCCAGGTCAGTAACAGAAGTAAAGTTTTCCTAAATCACGATTAAACATCATCGGGTTTTCGCGCCTCGGTGTTCACTAAATCCAAAACTCTCATTTTTCGTATCCCCGATAGCCGAAACCACGAAGTTCGTGGGTCAGTAACCCATATCAAAGTTAAAGGAAAAAACTAAGCCATGGTTAAGTTCCCTCGACAATTCTCCACTAGGCGTGTTCACTTTTAAAAAACTACACTGTCTAAGCCCGAGTCGCAAAATCGCGATAAAGATGCGAACATAATTAATTAAACACTTATTTTGAGTTTATCTTCCCTTTTAATTAAAACGTATTATCGCGATCTCGCAGTTTCGCAACTCGACATGCAAACTTTTCAGAAACTTACCTTCGAAGCTCTGAGTTGCGATATGGTGAATATAAATAAATTACGTAATTAATTAAGCGCCTAATCAAAATTACGTTTTTATTAACTAAAATCAATCATCACAATTTCGGGGGTTAGAGGTTCAAAGGGTTAAAGCAAGAATTCCCGATACAACGAATACCGAAAGGTTAAATTAACTTTGGTAAAATCAGATTAATTAAGCTAAATCAATATCTCATGTGGTTTGATGCTTGCACAGTTTACGAAGCAGTCTTAATCCTTCCTTACGCCAACTGACATTTCGAACAGCCAAAATTTATGGCATTAATTAGAAATAAGGCGAATCGACAAATAAAGATCAGGTTTTTATTGCTAAATTTATTTCTAAACATGATTCGACAGATCAGTTCTAAAGAGTACCGAGTTTTCGAATATATATAGAGTTGTTATTCGATTATAACAAATCCATTTCTATATTATGCAGAGCACACTTTCTGAGCGAGCTAACTTCTGTATGTATACATATTTTTATCACAGAAGAGATAAAGAAGGATCTCCAGTCATGGCCCCGCGAAAAGCATCCAAAGCCAGTGTTGAGGTTTCAGGACAAGGTTCGAACAACATCGCTGATACTTCACCTCGAAGTGTCAACTCGGTCTCGAACTGGTCGTTCGTTTATAATGTTCTGCAGGCTGAATTAGTGGATTATTCCGATGATTCCAGCGACAATGAAAAAGACGACATAACCACCAAGTATAAGATCGTCATTCAATTGGGAATGCATAAAGTAGCGGCCAGGCCATGACTACTCCCCTATTATGATATGGTCCGATGGCCATTAGACCATGTGGACATACCAACTAGAACCATCATGAATGAAGAGAAGGTCACCATCGGGACTTTCAGGCCTAAACATCTGCAAGCCATGTACAAATTGCCCACAACGTCCGACCTTACATATGATGTTGAATTCTTGGAAGAGTTCAAACAGAAGGAATGTGTGCAGTATGACAAAACTATGTCTAGCTTAATAAGAGATTAGGTTTCGCACCCTGCGAAGTTCAGGGCAGACAATCATGGTATATATTCAATAGATTCCTTAGAACCATAGTTCAAGTATGTAGCTATGATGACATGCAGATTATACGGGAGAGAGGACACATCACATTTCTTTCTTCAATGGGTGCCTCTAATATTTTGAGTCACTGAAGGTTGTTCCTTCGACTGGGCGAAAATGCTATCTGATAGCTTGACCAGTCAGGTTACAGAGTATTGGGTGCAGAAAGAGAGCGGAAAAATTTCTTCATTTTTTATGTCTGCATACATTATGGACGTCGTGTGCTTTCTAACACCATTTCCCTTAATGATATGGAGTTGGAATCCAGCAGAGGACAAGCCCATCCACGTCTATCATGTGAAGTTGTGGGAAAACAAAGTGGTAGATTTCGTATATGAAATATTCAACTGGGTGATGGTACCGCTGCATGTCACTATTTTCGGCCACCCGCCACCCAGGATCTCGGATAATATAGTGACGAATTTGAGCAGCATAGATGACTGGTATGTATAAGACGAATTCTCATATCTCAGATTTTTTGGGGCTTCTGTTCCCCCGCATGCATTTCCATTATTCATTCCTGACAAGCTGGCTTGTCGTGAGGTTGTTAGACAAATAGTGATCAGTGGTATAAGTAAGGAGCTTAAGGGATACTCAAAAAATGTATGGACACCTTTTCCTGTTCATTTAAATTCATATTCTTTGTTAGATTTTGGGCATGCTAGAGCAGAGGCAGCAACCCTGGAAGAGCTAAAGTTGGCCCTTATTGAATACAAGAAGCACGATCCGCAAAGGGTCGTGAGTAACCATTTGGCCAGCTGCGGACTCAAGAGATTTGAACATGAAAATTCGCCCTCGGATGACATTTTCCGAGGCGCAAGATCTTATGCCGAGATTTTAGCTCGGATACAAACCTTGGCACCTGAAGAGAGGGACAATGTTCTGAAATTCCAAGAACATCGACGTAGTTGTCTTCCCGTAGTATTACGGGGTGAACATTCGAGTAGAGCGGAGATTAAACAAAAATATGCCGAAGGCTCTAAGGATGCGACTCCCGGTCAAGAAAAACACCAGGACGAGGGAGAGAAAACTAAGAGTCTGAAAGCAGAGATAAAGACTCCCGACCCGCTGAAGAAGCAGAGTTCGGTTACCACTCTGGGACAATAAACAAAGCAAATCGAGGATCCTATCACATCAGTTACTCCATTGCAGTCAACTCAGGGAAATATTGACGCAGGGTGGATCTTCAATGAAGAGTTGAGGCCTATAAGGGTGGAAGAGCTCCCTCCAAATGAGTTCTTCTCGGATAAGAAGAGAAAGGCAGTGGTAAAGAGAGAATTCTATCAGGAAGGGGAGTTGATAGTCAAGAAATAAAAAGTTATGACTGATGGGAAGGACAAGAAGAATGAACAGTTCACCACGGAAATAGTTGGGATATTAGGGGCATATGCCACAGTGAACCAATTTCAGTCGGGGTTTTGAAAAACTAGCTGAAATGGAAAAATTGCCTCATTAAAACCCTAAAAGCCAGACTAGCCACAACAGTGGAGGCTGCCAAAGACCAGGCGAGTGTAGGAATAGAGCAAGCGAGGTTGGCCGATAAAAGTGAGATAGAGCTTCTCAAGACTAAACTAGAACAAGCATAGCTGGTGGTTCGGGATGGTCAGATGTAAGCGATCCAACAAACAGATTTGATCGAACAGCTACAGGCTAGGGTGGAAATCGCCAAAAGTAAGGTGATAAATATCGGGATGTTCCAGTCCCAGGCGATGGAGATTCGGAGCAGAGTCTCTGCGGCCCAACGAAATTTACTCGCTAAGGTAGAGGTGATTCGGGACAACTTCTTGCTGGTTAATCAAGTTTTGGAGAATTTAACTGCTAGAGAAAGGGAAGCTAGACCAGCACGGGTTGCCTTTCAAGAGGCTGTGATAGCCACAAACAATAGGGATTCGGGAAGTACTCCTAGGTTCACCATTTTGGAGCAGACCAGAGGAAACATTCTATTGAAAGAATGGGAGCACAACATCTTGGAAGGCAAGTTGCAAGCCAAGAGGGTAACAAAATACTTAGAAGAGGCTTTTAGCTCTATAGATGGTAATCTGCTAGGCATTGATAGCAGAGGTAATGCCGAGACATTGATTCAGATGAATATGGAAAAAATATCACTTGATTTAAATGAAAAAGAGGAAAGAGATTCGGCCGAGATCTCCCAAGTGACTATGGCGGACATAGTCCAAATAGACAAATGTATGATTAAACCAAGCGCACAATTATCCGCTATCGACATCATAGAAAGACAGATGGAAGATAGGTTGCCACAATTAGCCCGATATTGTTACGCTTTTGAAGCCAATTGTCAAGCAGAACCGTCAAGGATGATATCTCGGCTGGTTGAAAGATGTGTCACCTGTACCGAGCACGCACGAGGACAAGCTTCTGGCACCAAATAAAGACAGAGATGAAGAAATAGAGCGATTTCTCTTCTCCCTATCATAACTGAAAATTTTGCAACGATTGAGATTCCATCTTATTGTAAAACTGTATAAATATACCATAGAAAGAAAGAAAAAGGGTTGGACCTTTTTGTGCCGATTGTAACAGAGTTTTTACATTTTGAGAGTTAATACAAAGCAAATCTGAAGATTCTCAATTCCGTCACGACTGTGTTATGAGTTTGTTTTCTTCTATCTCATATTTCATTTCATTTCATATTCGTATCTTATGAATGCTTTGTTATAATTTAGTACAACCTCTACTATAGTGAATGAATTTTGGTTTTCTATATTGTTTACTGTTTTTCCTCTGTAATAGCTATCAGCAGGTGTAAGACCAGTCAACACTTTCAGAATTCTATATATATTTTACGCTTCATCGGGTTATTTCCTTACATTTTTCTTCTTCTGTTTATACGTGAGATTCTCCCTTGATAGGAGCCTTACTCGATAGATAGCTAAATGTTTTCTCCCACCTCATACCTTTTATTAAAATATAACCCAGTTACAGGAAAGAGCCTTTGATTTGCACCCCCGTTTTTATTTATGAAACCGTAAACTCTCTTTTATACGACCGAATTGAGACATCACTTAATTTCCCTCTGAAGTTTCCTTATTTTACTGTTCCTCCATGACTGTCCCTGTACCAACTCAGCCCAATATCGAACCCGGATTATCAAATCAAACTCACATTTCCTTAAACCTTTTCGATACCATTCTTAAAACAGCCACTACCCGGGTCGAACTCGAACATTCATGGGCAACGATTGAACAGGATATAAACATCCAGAAATAGTTGGAAGCTAGACAATGGAAACATAGAAATCTTCCCTAGTTTCCCTTGCCAAAGGTTGGCGTGTCTCTCTTCTCTATCCTTTACCCACTTTTGGATGCCTAGACAGTGTACTTCTAAGCCTTAAGTACAGACTCTGGAACAACATCTTTTTGGCGCCGTTGTCGGGGAACGAAGTTACGAAATATTTTTCCCTGGGAAAATGACATTTTGTTTTGTTGAAAGTATTACCCTTTGATAGTGAACAAAGAGTACACACCTTTTTAAGGCTTTCCATTCTTTCACTTGGTGACTCCACAAATAATAAACTGGCATTCGGTCGAAGGAATACCAGACAAAACTCGAATGGTAAGCAGAGTACGCCCATTACCGATCCCAAGAAGATTCTAAAGGCGAGAGGCTCTCTTAAGCCAACCGTTGTAGTCTACAAACTTAAACCCCCGCAACTGAAGACGAAGAGTTCTTCTGAACCCTCAACTTCACGAAGTCCTCTCTTTGATACTAAAGATTTAACATCAAACTGCTCTGAAGTTAGGAGTGAGATTCATCTGACAACCCCCTTAGTACACAAAGGAAAGGGCCCTCTTGAAAGTTCATCGGAAGTTGACATACTGTCTTTCCTTCAGTTAAATTTCCCGACCTCACCTAATTCTGAAGAGTGTTTTACACATTCAGTTTCCACACTCGTCGGTTTTCCAGATTTCATCTCTTGCAAATCTGAGGAACCAATCCCTCACGTTCCTTATCTTTCATCGTCAGGTTTTCCTCTTCACGAAGAAAATAAAGATTCAATTTTAATTTTCCGAAACCCCCTTTACAACTTTCCACAAATAACGATGGCAGCCGCCGGAGGAGGAGGTGGAGGGTTTATAGGAAGAGGAGGGGGAGGAGATCATGTAGGAGGAGTTGGAAGCCAAGGGCCTGCCCCCCCTCCCAGAGTGTTTTAGAAAGTCACAGCAAGATACTCTCCCTTGGTATTGCCCGTTCCTTTGCACAACCTTCCCAAAAATTATATAAAAAATCTGCCAAAATTCACTGGGGAAGGAGATCTGACCGCAGTCGAACATATTAATTTCTTTGATCAATTCACAGACATCCTAGGTATTGAACATGAGGACGTGTATTCGAGGCTCCTTGTCCAAACCTTCAAAGGCCAGGTCCGAACTTGGTTTTGGAGTCTACCTGCAACATCTATCTTGTCTTATGACACCTTAGAAGATGCTTTCCTCAGACAATGGGGCGAAAGAAAAGACCACCTATATTATTTAACCGAATTTGGGTCTTTAAGAAAAAATAATTCAGAAACAGTTATGGAATTTATTCAAAGATTCAAAAAACTGTATAACAAAGTCCCAGTCAAGGTTAAACTGTCCCAACCCGCGGCCAAAGTAACATTCGCAGGGGCTTTCGAACCGGATTTTGCACTCCTTTTGTGAGAGAGAAGAGGAGCCACTCTAAACCGAATGCAGGATGACGCTGTAGAAATTGAGTTGAATATGATGGGTTCTAGTGAGATTAAGGCTAAAGTAGAAATGGGAAACCGAGAAACTAAACGCTTTAGAGAACACGCAGGTCCGTCAGGGTCTATCGGATCCACAGATGATAGGATAGACGATATGGCCAGAGTAATTAAAGAAATGTCTAATAAAATATCCAGAATGGAGCTCGAACAGGCCAAATTTGATTCTTTCCCCAAAAAGGATTTCAAGAGGAACTCCAACCCCCCGAACCAGAAAAGACAGATAAAAAATGAATATCAAAAAAGACAATCTCCCCTAAAGGGAGAAAATTTTATAGGAGTGAACGATCTCCAAGATTTCGGAGATTCGGATAATGATGTCACGAACTTTGGTGATGACTGCACACAACCGTATCTGACTAGAGAAGATTATGATAAATCTCTAAACACTCAACAACCATCGGTTAAGGATGAAGAAAGTGATCATACCGACCTTTGTGGCTCTCAACAAGAAACTGAAATGATAATGGTTGAGATCCAACCTAAGTACAACTTGAGATCTAAGAGTAAGCCCATCTCGACTACTCAACCCAATAAAATCCTCCAAAGAGGTCAAACTTATGAGCCTACTCCGGAAGAGACCCTATTACCCAATAGCAAAACGAAAGTAGTAAGCACACAAGAGTCCGAAGTGGAAAAAGTTGAGACCCAAGCATAAGGAACCGAAGCAGCTAATAAAATTACGCCTTCAACCAAGACAATGAGTAGTAAAGCGGTCCAGACGAATAATTCGGAAAGGAAGGATTCGGAAGTTTCAACTAAAGAAACAGACAAGGTGAGTAAAATTAAGATACCAATCCCTCTGGTAGAATTAGCAAAAAACCCCATTTATCGGAAGCAGATTACCAAAGTGATGGGTGTCTCAGAGCTAGAAATCCATTCTGACATTTTAAACCTGGAGGATGACAAACCTAACATCACTTTTGGTCCACATTTTGAAGGGGCCAAATACACTATTGCTCCCTTTTATATCACTTTAAATGTATATGATCAATTGCTACATAATTGCATGTTCGATTCAGGAGCCTCCCATAACGTTATGCCTAAGATTATTATGGAGAAATTAGTTCTCCAGATCACCAGACCTTATGGAGATCTTTACTCTTTTGACTCAAGAAGGGTTAAGTGTATGGAAATGATAAAGTATTTAGCAGTTACCCTGGCACAGGTCCCGGTTAAGAGTATCTTGATGGATGTGGTTATTGCTAATATTCCCCCTAAGTATGGCTTACTGTTGTCTAGGTCATGGGTAGCCAAGCTGGGGGGTTCTCTTCAATTGGATATGACGTTCGCCACAATTCCTGTGTTTGGTGGGAAATTTACTCGGTTGTACAGAGAGAGGAGGTTAGCATATACAGTAAGCGACCCTTAAAATCCGAACAATTTCCCTATTTACATTGCGGATCAAGATTTAGGAAATTGTGTCTTATCTTTTGATGATGGTTTAGATGGTTGTCTGAAGGAAAACGAGATAGAGCAGGAAGAGTCAAGTTACATGAAAGAGGATCTGTGTAGCACCGGTGTCTGGAAAATGTATTTTGACGGTGCCTCATCTTGTGAAGGGGCTGGTGCAGGAGTTCTTTTAGTGGCTCTCGACGGAAAGTTCGTTGTTCCTTTTTCTTATAGACTGCAATGGGATATAGATTATACTAACAATGTATGTGAATACGAAGCGTTGGTCTTAGGATTAGAGGCTTCCAAGAAGCTAAAAATAAATAACTTAGAGGTATAGGAAGATGCAGAGTTAATAGTCAAACAAATAAATCGACAGTACCAAGCCAAGCATCCCAGATTAAGATCATACAGAAATTGTGCCTGGGATCTGATGGAAAACCTTTTCTCGTACGTAAATGTCCACTTCATCCCACTCGCAGAGAAATTACATGATAATGCATTAGCTAAAGAAGCTTCAACCTTCTCTCCTCCCACGACCTTCAAACTGAAGTATCACATAGAGATCAGACACAGACCATCTATACCAGACACTATCCAACACTGGCAGGTCTTTGAGGATGATGAACAAATTAAGAGGTTTCTTGAAGCAGTAGGTGAATTCTCCGAAACTCATGCAGACCAAGAAAATCAAAATGACTAGATATGGATCATGCAAGAAGGGGAGGATCCTAAATATTTCCGAGACAAAATCGCGGATCATCGTATGTTGATCCTTAAAAACAATCAAATTCCGAAAGGATTGATTCCTTTAGAAAGACTTTTTGATCAAAACGACATACCTGTAAAATCCACCTTACAACCCCAACCAGAAGAAGTGGAGGACTATGATATAGGAATCGAAGAAGAATCCAGGATGGTAAAAATATCCAAGTTCCTCCCTCCCAAAATAAAAAGTAAGTATAAAGACCTACTCAGACAGTATAAGGATGTTTTCGCCTGGTCTTATGATGATTTAAAGACATACGACACTTCCATAATTGATCACAAGATACCTCTAAAGCCTGGGGTCAAACCATTTAGGCAAAATATTAGATATATCAACCCCATTTTGTCATGTGTGATCGAAAAATAAGTTAAGAAACTTTTAGACGCGAAAATAATAGTACCTCTGAGATATTCAGACTGGGTAGCAAACCTGGTCCTGGTCAAGAAAAAGAATGGGGAAATCAGACTGTGTGTAGATTTCGGAAATCTGAATAAGTCGTCTCTTAAGGACAACTATCCATTGTCCAAAATGGACCATGTGCTATAAAAGGTAGTTGGATCCAACCAGATGTCTATGATTGATGGGTTCTCTGGTTATAATCAAATCGCCATGAATGAACAAGATAGAGAAAAAACCGCTTTCACCACACCATGGGGTACATTCATGTATGATAAAATGGATTTTGGTTTGATGAATGCAGGGGCCACGTTCCAGCGCGCTATGGACATCACTTTCATCGGTGAAAGGGATAAATTCGTAGTCATTTATCTCGATGATTTGATGGTTTTCTCTAAAACCGACGAAGAACACTTGATACATCTTAAACAGACTTTCGAAAAATGCCGCAGGTTTGGTCTATCTTTAAATCCAAAGAAATCACATTTCGCCATGCGGGAAGGTAATATTTTGGGTCATATCGTATCTAGGGATGGAATCAAGATTGATCCTAAGAGGATTGAAGCAATAGATACTATAAATATTCCCAGAAATGTAAAAGAAATTCAATCTTTCTTAGGAAGAATAATTTTTTTACGAAGATTTATCCCGAATTTCGCTGAGATTGTAAAACTGATCACATGTATGTTGAAAAAGGATAGCAAAGTAAAATGGACAACCGAGGCCAAATCATCGTTCACACATATTAAGAAATTCATAAGCGAGGCACCTGTGTTAGCGAACCCCGACTATCTAAAAGATTTTCTTATTTTCTCATTTGCCTCAGAACACACGATTGTTGCAGTGCTCCTACAAAAGAACGAAGAAGGTTTCGAACAACTGATCTCTTTTTTCAGCAAGATCCTTAGAGACGCAGAACTGAAGTATGATATAATAGAAAAACAAGCGTATGCCATGGTAAAAGCATTAAAGGCATTCAGAATGTATGTACTACACTCAAAGATAATTGCATACGTACCTACCAGTTCTGTGAAAGATATTTTGGTACAACCAGAAAACGATGGAAAAAGAGGGTGATGGCTTGCCAAAATCCAAGAATTTGATCTGGAAGTCAAACTGACCAAATTGATAAAAGGGAAAGGCATGGCCAAACTCTTAGCTGAGTCGAATTTCAGAGCCCTAGGTATCAATTGCCTGTAGGAAGGCGACGAAGACATGAACCTAAACGAGCTGAATGAGCAAACAGGTCCAAACAAGATCAAAGAGAAGTTCATATCGTCAGGCTGGTACAGAGACATAGTATAATACCTGCTAACTTTAAAATGCCCAAATGAGCTATCACCATCAAAATCCATGACTTTAAAACTCCATGCAGTTAAATATTGTATCGTCGAAAGTCAACTATATTGGAAAGATCCACTCGGTTTCCTGTTAGTCTGTTTAGTCGAATCAGAAACTCAGCGGGTGATAGACGAATTTCATGAGGGATTATGTGGGGGGATTCATGCTTGGAGAGCTACAACTTACAAGATTCTAAGGGCTGGGTACTACTGGCCAAAACTTTTCTCAGACGTTAATGCCAAAGTCCGAGCCTGCAACCCTTGTCAACTATTTGCAGGTAAACAGAAGCTCCCGGCACTGCCTTTAGTTCCAGTCAAAGCTGAAGCCCCATTTCAACAATGGGGTCTAGACTTCATAGGAGATATTAATCCCCATTCCATTTCTCAACACAAGTGGATCTTAACTGCAACAGATTATTTTAATAAATGGGTGGAAGCCATTCCAACCAAAAGCACAACAGACTCGGTGGTAATTGATTTCTTAGAAGACAATATTTTGTCTAGATTTGGTTGCCCCCGAAAGATAGTTACAGACAATGCCCAAGCCTTTAAATCTATGGCTATGATCAGTTTCTGTCAAAAGTACAATATCGTTCTTGGCCATTCCACAACGTATTACCCCCAGGGAAACGGATTGGCCGAATCATCTAACAAGATCCTGGTAAATATAATCAAGAAAGTATTGGATGAAAACAAAATGTCTTGGCATGTGCACTTAAAATACGCATTGTGGGCGAATCACATAAGCACAAAAAGGTCTATCGGCATTTTTCCTTTTCAGATGGTATATGGGACAGATGTTGTGCTACCTATAAACCTAATGCTCCCACTGATGAAGTTATGGAAAGATCAAAATGAAGAACCCAATCATGTCACCAGGAGGATAAATCAGTTGATTGAGGTTCAACAACATAGGGTCAAAGTAGATGAAAAGTTGTAGAAATACCAAGATGACATGAAGGCATTATTCGACCGCGGAGAAAAGGACAGAGATTTACTCCCAGGTGATTTAGTATTAAGGTGGGATGCAAGAAAGGAGGAAGCAGCAAAACATGGTAAATTTGACCACCTATGGTATGGGCCATTCAGAGTCTCGGCTCTGGAGGGAAAAAATTCATTCCTACTGGAAAATATAGACGGTGAAATCCTCAACACCCCTGTCAACGGGCCTTATCTGAAGCATTATATGACATAACAGTCGCCTTAAGAAAAAAAAAATTGTATACTTATATATATATTGTATACATATATATATTTTTCATTTACGCATTGCTTTTTGATTTTCTTTTTCTTTCATGAAATTTCAACACCTTTCGGATAGCCCCGATAACCTTCGTATTTGACTCTTACGGGATTCAAGCTACACACAAAACAAGCAGGAAAAGTAAACCAAAATATGGTGTCAGAAATAAATCGGCTTAAACAGGTGATACCTAAGATTTTTATATTGTGCAAAGAAATTGAAACGAAAAGGTAAAGATGAGATGTTCTAAAGGACTATTAAAGAAAACCGAGGTAACCTCATTCAAACAGGAACATCGTCTGAACTGATAAATAACAGAGTTGTTTCTTTGTTTGATTGCCTACGAAAAAATAAGACAAATTAAACGATTCACTCAAATTAAAAGCAGTCAGTCGAAGTAAAGTACCCCCGAAAAATATCTACAAGAGTCAGTTTTGAATTTTTGAACTCTGTATTTTCAGTCCGTAGGTCACTACTTGTCACCCTTTTCTATCTTCGGGTTTACCTTTTAAAAATTCAACATATTTCTGTTTCGCATAAGAAGGGATAAGAGTTTTCATTTCAACCTTGTGAGCTTCAAAGCAGATGGTGGAAAGAAATCGGGTCTTCACAAGTCCTCGATCCCCTAATAAATGAAGGGACACTTAAAGTGATCCTAACTTTCCTAGGTTTTTCAACAATATCGGAGGATTGAAGCTTGCTCAAATAGAATGCCCTAAAAAAGTTATTTTCCCCTTTTTCCCTGAGAACGAAGGTGTTGTGAAGGTCAAGGCAAGGTTGGTACCGAGTAATCAAAGTAAGTTGACAGACCTATAATGCAAAATATTACACAGATATCAGCCCTGATACAAACTAATTGCCCCCATCTTCGCACTCTAAAAAGAAAATTATAAGACAGATGGTGAAAGGAAATTCAGAAATGATTGCCTCCATCTAGTCCAAGAGATGATGAAAGGAAATTCATAAATGATTTCCCTCGTCTCAGCATTTAAATGCATAAATATATTTCGAAGTGGTGAAAGGAAATTCAGTAAAAGGGGCCAGATAACTTCACCGGGGTACAGAACAGGCTCACTGGCAGTGAAGAAATATATGAGATATCTGTAAGGCTGTTATACATGAATATCAATCTACTCTGGTAACCAATTCTTTTTAAAAAACCTGATCTGCATCCCAAGTTCAGACGAGACTTCCTAATTAAAAACATATAATCTTCTTCTATTGATGAAAGATGATAGCCACAAGATCTGTTGGGTCTCCTAGAACTGTTTTGATTGTCTTAAAGTAGACCTGAATTTAGTAACAGGAAAGGGAAAGTCGTGAAAGGTACTACGGCTAAGTTTAAAAAGAGTATCTGAGTTTGAAAATCTTTTCAAGGTAAAAAACGAAGTCTCTTTCCCCCTTCGATACCCTGTTCTCAGGAACCTTTTCGCCTGATTGAAGCTATTGACTCCATTTACCCAATTTTGGCACGTGTTCTACTATTATTCCCGTCTTACAAGAAAACGGGATCCCTAGTTGGAGCCTATGTTGGAGCCGCCTTTGTTTTTCTAGCCCGTCTCAAATTTCAGGTCTTAATGCTCGAAATCGAAGGATGGTTTTCATATTTTTCGTCTGTGGTTTCTAAATATCTGAAGTCTTATCACACAAGAAACAATGATTATTGTACTCTCGAGGCGAGTTCTACTTTCCGTCAAAAAAAATTCCCCCTTTTGTTCTACCTCGGGATTTCGCATGATGGATGCTATAGATCACGTAGTTCACAAGTCCCGAGCAATGAAACAGCGAAATCGCTTTAAAATTTTACCCAGGTCAGTAACGGGAGTAAAGTTTTCCTAAATCACGATTAAACATCATTGCGTTTTCACGCCTCGGCGTTCACTAAATCCAAAACTCTCATTGTCGTATCCCCGATAGCTGAAACCACGAAGTCTGTGGGTTAGTAACCTGTATCAAAGTTAAAGGAAAAAACTAAGCCATGGTTAATTTCCATCGAAAATTCGCCACTCAGCGTGTTCTCTTTTAAAAAACTACACTGTCTAATCCCAAGTCGCGAAGTCGCGATAAAGATACAAACATAATTAATTAAACACTTAATCCGAGTTTATCTTCCCTTTTAATTAAAACGTATTATCGTGATCTCGCGATTTCGTAGCTCGGAATGCAAACTTCCCGGAAACTTACCTTCGACGCTCCGAGTCGCGATATGGAGAATATAAATAAATTATGTAATTAATTAAGCGCCTAATCACAATTACATTTTTATTAACCAAAATCAATCATCGCAATTTCGGGGGTTAGAGGTTCAAAGGGTTAAAGCAAGAATTCTCGATACAACGAATACCGAAAGGTTAAATTAACTTTGGTAAAATCAGATTAATTAAGCTAAATCAATATCTACCATGTTTTGATGCTTGCACAGTTTATGAAGCAGTCTTAATCCTTCCTTACGCCAACTGACATTTCGAACCGCCAAAATTTATGGCATTAATTAGAAATAAGGCGAATCGACAAATAAAGATCGGGTTTTTATTGCTAAATTTATTTCTAAACATGATTCGACAAATCTTTTCTAAAGAGTATCGAGTTTTCAAATATATATAGAGTTGTTATTCGATTATAACAAATTCATTTCTATATTATGTAGAGCACACTTTCTCAACGAGCTAACTTCTGTATGTATATGTATTTTTATCGCAGAAGAGATAAAGAAGGATCTCCAGTCATGGCCCCGCGAAAAGCATCCAAAGATAGTGTTGAGGTTTCAGGACAAGGTTTGAACAACGTCGTTGATACTTCACCTCAAAGTGTCGAATCTGTCCCAAACTGGTCATTCGTTTCTGATGTTCTGCAGGCCGAATTAGTGGATTATTTCGATGATTCCAACGACAATGAAAAAGACGACATAACCACCAAGTGTAATATTATCATTCAATAGGGAATGCATAAAGTAGCGGCCAGGCCACAACTACTCCCCTATTATGATATGGTCCGATGGGCATTAGACCATGTGGACATACCAACCAGAACCATCATGAATGAGCAGAAGGTCACCATCGGGACTTTCAGGCCTGAACATCTGCAAGCCATGTACAAGTTGCCCACAGCGTCCGACCTTACATATGATGCCAAATTCTTGGAAGAGTTCAAACATAAGGAATGTGTGTAGTATGAAAAAACTATGTCTAGCTTAATAAGAGATTGGGTTTCACACCCTATGAAGTTCAGGGCAGACAGTCATGGTATATATTCAATAGCTTCCTTAGAACCACAGTTCAAGTATGTAGCTATGATGACATGCAGATTATACGGGAAAGAGGACACCTCACATTTCTTTCTTCAATGGGTGCCTCTAATATTTCGAGTTGCCGAAGGCTGTTCCTTCGACTGGGAGAAAATGTTGTCTGATAGCTTGACCAATCAGATTACAGAGTATCGGGCGCAGAAAGAGAGCGGAAAAATTTCTTCATCTTTTATGTCTGCATACATTATGGACGTCGTGTGCTTTCTAACACCATTTCCCTTAATGAGATAGAGTTGGACTCCAGCAGAGGATGAGCCCATCCATGTCTATCATGCGAAATTGTGGGAAAACAAAGCAGCAGATTTCGTATATGAAATCTTCAACTGGGTGATGGTACTGCTGCATGTCACTATTTTCGGCCACCCGCCACCTAGGATCTCGAAAAGTATAGTGATGAATTTGAGTAGCATAGCTGACTGGTATGTAGAAGCCGAATTCTCATATCTCAGAGTTTTCGGGGCTTCTGTTCCCCCGCATGCATTGCCATTATTCATTTCTGACAAGTTGGCTTGTCGTGAGGTTTCTAGACAAATAGTGATCGGGGGTATAAGCAAGGAGCTTAAGGGATACTCAAAAAAGGTATGGCCACCTTTTCCTGTTCATTTAAATTCATATTCTTTGTTATATTTCGGGCAGCATCCCTGGAAGACCTAAAGTTGGTCCTTATTGAATACAAGAAGCACGATCCGTAAATGGTCGTGAGTAACCATTTGGCCAGTTGCGGACTCAAGAGATTTGAACATGAAAATTCGCCCTCGGATGACATTTTCCGAGGCGCAATATCTTATACCGAGATTTTAGCTCGGATACAAACCTTGGCACCTGAAGAGAGGGTCGATGTTCTGAAATTCCAAGAACATCGACGCAGTTGTCTTCCCGCAGTATTACAGGGTGAACATCCGAGTACAGTGGAGATTAAAAAAAAAGATGTCGAAGGCTCCAAGGATGTGACTCCTGGTCAAGAAAAACACCACAACAAGGGAGAGAAAAATAAGAGTCCGAAAGCAGAGATAAAGACTCCCGACCCGCCGAAGAAGCAGAGTTCGGTTACCACTCCGAGACAATCAGTGAAGCAAATCGGGAATCTTATCACATCAGTTACTCCCTTGCAGTCAACTCAGGGAAATATTGACGTAGGGTGGATCTTCAATGAAGATTTGAGGCCTATAAGGGTGGAAGAGCTCCCTCCAAATGAGTTCTTCTTCGATAAGAAGAGAAAGGCAGTGGTAAAGAGAGAATTCTATCAGGAAGGGGATTTGACAGTCAAGAAATACAATGTTATGACTGATGGGAAGGACAAGAAGAATGAACAATTCGCCACGGAAATAGCTGGAACATTAGGGGCATATGCCACAGCGAACAAATTTCCAGTCGGTGTTTTGAAAAACCAGCTGAAAGAGAAAAATCGCTTCATTAAAACCCTGGAAGCCAGACTAGCCACAACAACGGAGGCTTCCAAAGACCAGGCAAGTGTAGGAATAGAGCAAGCGAGGTTGGCCGATAAAAGTGAGATAGAGTTGCTCAAGACTAAGCTCGAACAAGCACAGCTGGTGGTTCGGGATGGTCAGATGCAAGCGATCCAGAAAACAGATTTGATCGAAGAACTACAGGCTAGGGTGGAAATCGTTGAAAGTAAGGTGATAAATATAGGGATGTTCCAGTCCCAGTCAATGGAGATTCAGAGCAGAGTCTCTGCGTCCCAACAAAATTTACTCGCCAAGGTAGAGGTGATTCAGGACAACTTCTTGTTGGTTAATCAAGTTTTGGAGAATTTAACTGCTAGAGAAAGGGAAGCTAGAGCAGAACGGGTCACCTTTCAAGAGGCTGTGATAGATACAAACAACAGGGATTCGGGAAGTACTCCCAGTTTCACCATTTCGGAGCAGACCAGAGGAAACATTCTATTGAAAGAATGGGAGCACATCATCTCGAAAGGCAAGCTGCAAGCCAAGAGGGTAACGAAATCCTTAGAAGAGGATTTTCTCTCTATAGATGGTAATCTGTTAGGCATTGATAGCGGAGGTAATGCCGAGACATTGATTCAGATGAATATGGAAAAAATCTCGCTTGATTTAAATGAAAAAGAGGAAAGAGATTCGGCCAAGATCTCCCAAGTGACTATGAAGGACATAGTCCAAATAGACAAATGTATGATTAAACCAAGCGCGCAATTATGTATTATCAACATCATAGACAGACAGATGGAAGATAGGTTGCCACAATTAGCCCGAGATTGTTACTCTTTTGAAGCCAATTGTCAAGCAGAACTGTCAAGGATAATATCTCGGCTGGTTGAAAGATGCGTCACCTGTACTGAGCACGCGCGAGGACAAGCTTCTGGCACCAAATAAAGACAGAGATGAAGAAATAGAGCGATTTCTCTTCTCCCTATCATAACTGAAATTTTTTCAACGATTGAGATTCCATCTTATTGTAAAACTGTATAAATATACCATAGAAAGAAAGAAAAAGGGCTAGACCTTTTTGTGTCGATTGTAACAAAGTTTTTACATTTTGAGAGTTAATACAAAGCAAATCTTAAGATTCTCAATTCCATCACGACTATTTTATGAGTTTGTTTTCTTATATCTCATATTTCATTTCATTTCATATTCATATCTGATGAATGCTTCGCTATAATTTAGTACAACCTCTACTATAGCGAATGAATTTTGGTTTTCTATACTGTTTACTGTTTTTCCTCTATACCAGCTATTAGTAAGTGTAAGACCAGTGAACACTTTCAGAATTCTATATATATTTTACGTTTCTCTCTTATCTATCCTTTACCCACGTTCGAATGCCTAGACACTGTACTTCTAAGCCTTAAGTATAGACTCTGGAACAATAGATACCATAGACCATAAGTCATTGTTTCTTTCAAATACCTGAATATCCTTTTGAAAGCTTGCAAATGACTATGTTTAGGTGCAGCCTAATATCTTCCTACCATTCCCACCACATGCATTATGTCTGGGTGAGATGTTGTGATGTACGACAGGCTTCCTATCATTGATCAATATGAGCTTTGATCAACATCAGGTGAGTCATCATCCTTTCTTAATTTACATCCAGTTACC
>SNQJ01S0028352.1:146818-171354 GCA_010110895.2 Picea sitchensis
TAAATTCAAATAGACATTGTTTAGTGACAGTTACCTGATGTCCTTTTTGTAGCCACGAAACTCTGTATGGGCTTGGATGATCAATCGTCTCCAGCTCCATCTTTTCTACTATCTCTGTAGAAACGAGATTATCTGTGCTACCACTATCCACAATGACCTTGCATACCATGTCCTTGGTTTTGTAAGCAGTCCGGAAAAGTCTAGTCCTTTGGACTGAACTTTCCACCTCCTTCTCTGGTGCCAAAAGAACTTTTCACATCATCAACGATCTTCCGCCTTCAACATCTTCTGCCTCAACATCTCGCCTCTGTGCTTCGACGATGTGAGTTTCTCCTCCTTCTTTCTTTTTATCTAGACACTTGTAAGACTTGTGCCCATTCTTTCCACATGTGAAGCATGTTATTACTCCACCTCTTCCTCTTCCTCTACCTCTAGTACGAGGAAAATTATTATTATTAGCATAATCTCCTCTTTTCTCAATATGTTTCCCTCTTTGTTCAACATATTGCACTCGCTGCGAGGTTCCACCTCTTTCAATTCGAGTCTGAGGTTTCTTCCAGTCCTCCTTGGGCTTCTGATATTTATCCTGGGTAACTGATTTTCCTCTGGGCTAACTTCTTCCTCGGCCTCTCTGACCCTGCTTTCGGCTCAGCTTCTCTTCCACTTTTAGAGCCATCTGATAAGCATCTTCCATCGTTCGGATGGTTACCATGCTCATCTCATCCTGAATATCATATCTTAGACCATTCATGTATCTGGCAACCTTTTCATCATCACTTTTCCGATGACCTGCCTTGATGTTCATCTTGTAGAATTCTTCAGTGTATTCTTTTACTGTCATCAGCTTCTGCCTCAGGTTTTGCATTCTCCTGAACAAAGTAATTTGATAATCCCTGGGGATGAATTTTGCCTTCATCTTCACGATCATTCTATCCCAGCTCTTGATCTTTTTCTTACCTTTGCAGCGTCTGTCAGCTTGTAGCTCATCCCACCACAATGTTGCATGTCCCTTCAATCTACTGACAGCATGCTTGACCTTCTTGTCCTCTTCGACATATTCATAGTCAAAGTATGTGTCCAGAGCTCTAATATAGTCTAGAAGCTCCTCTGCATCCAGATTTCCCTCATAAACTGGAATGTCCATTTTCACTCTTGCACCCATTCTTGCAATAGCTCTGATCAAACATTCATTTGTTGCATCTTCTGCAGCAACTTCTTCTTCTTGTTCAGCCTCAATTTCACTCTCGGAATCACTTAGATCCCCAACACTGACTGTGCGTCTCTGTGTTGTCTCCATGTCCTCAAGTCTGGTGCCTAAATCACGCATCTCTCTCTCCATGGCTGGATCAGTCATCTGCCTACCTCTTCTCCTCGGCATTTCCCTCTCCTCTGGTGGATCGGGTGTTTGTTTGTCCCTTCTCCTTGGCGGCATGGTGAATTCTCCTCTTCTCTGCTACAGAAAGCAAAGAACCTTTCTGAGCTCTGATACCAAATGATGATGTAGCCTCCCTCAACCCGCAGGTCGGAAGGTCATGTACACAGGATCCTTCTTCTCTCCTCGGCCCGAAGAACTCTAAAGTGCTCTTCTATTTCCCTTTCAGGAAATCTACACCCATAATCAACTTCAAGAATTTCCCCCCTTGTACTTCGGGAGATCGGACTTCGCACTTTCACGAATCCGTTGGTCAAGCGCCTTGTTTCCAATCTCCAAAACCCGAAAACAATCAACGCTAACCTTTCCTCTTTCTCTTTTATACTTCTCCTTATCGTGAATTCGGTGGTCGCAGTGTCAAGAAACCTGTTCCCACGATTCCCGAAACCTGATTTTTCAAAATTTCGACGCACTCACAAGGTTGAATTTTCAACGCCACTTCACTTCTATCAGGACTTTGGACTTCATGATATTGTGAATCCTAATGAAAGGGACTCGGATCTTTACCCCACGAAAACCCGAAATAGTCAACGGAGTTTGACTCCGTGTTGATATTGCACCACCTATCCGCCTCACTGACTCCTCTGGCCCCACACCATTTTCTTAGCCTTCGGGACTTCGCGGTTCGGGATATCACGATTCCCATTGCAAAGTTTACGAGACTTTCACCTAAAAAAACCCGATACATGAATCCACGTGCAAATCCAACGACCCTTGTGGCTTGGATCTACGATCCTACTCCTCCTGATCTTAGAACCTTTCGAAGAACTCGTTGCAACTTCCCTTCTCCTCCGCGAGATCTAACGGCTCACGGGACTTCGTGAATTCTCCACAGAGAATTCTGATCGTCCTTCTCTTTCCTCGAGAACTTGTCCTCCTGTGGTCCAATGTCGCTACACCTTCCTCCAAACTTTCAAGGTCTTTGGCCTCTTTCCTTCCTTCGACTCCTCCGAAGGTCCAAATCCTTCTGAGCTTTCTCACGACTTCGAGTCTTTCATAAAAACCCCTGCTCGCACTCCTTGCGACAACCTTCAAACACTTTCAAGTGTCAAACTTCTTCGACTCTGCGCACACTTGCAGCAGCAGTCTCTCAATGCTTCACTCAGATTCGAAACTTTGAGACTCTACTCGGCCTGCACACTCCTTGCAAGGCTCCTGTGCCTGACTGCACTTCTGTGGAAATGAGAACAAAAGCTATCTCTCCTGAGCTTACAGAGACAAACCTCTAAACACCTTGTCAACGCACTCCTTGCGGACAATTCAACTGCACTCTTGCAGAAACTCTTGCTCAGATAGAGAAACAATTGAGACTCATTTCTCTTCCCTTTCTTATCAGATTTCAAACATTCAACAAGAAATCATTCATACATAGCATAAAATCAATTGCATGACAGAAAGAGTAAAACATTCATGAGCATAACATTCAAAGATGCATACACAGAGAATATATGAACACCATGAGTCAGAATCCCAACTTTCTTGTATTAATTCAGAGCTTCTGTACATGGAGTCTGCTACACATCTCTCTCTGCTTCTCCTCTATGCTCTTCATAATCTTCCTAATAATAATGTTACAATACACAAATGAGGGTGTCTATATCCGTTTCCCTCTCTCAATCTAAAACTGTCTAATCTAGAATTGAATTCTATCTACTTGCATTAACTACCATAAATGCCTTCTATCTACTAAGGATGAGAGCGAATCACTCAAGGTCCGATTACATTTTACAAGGGCACTCCTTCTTAATGGCTTCATAAATACTTTAAGTTATTTTCAAAATTTATGCTGGCGCTTTTCCAACTGTCTGTTGTCTCTGCACTGGTTCGCTTAAGATGATCCTGCATTAGAAAGTGGATCCCCTCTGGAAGCCACAATATCCCATCGTATGTCTGGTTGGTGTCTAATGATGCTATGCACCAGATGACACCTTCCCTATTGGTCTCATTGGAGTCTTTCTCTGACCCCCACTAATAAGCTCCTCCTCTGCTATCAGGGCCTTCTAGACGACATCATGCAAGGTTCGAGGCATAAAAATCCTAACCTTTACACGTATGTTTCCATTAAGGCCAAATATGAACCTGTTGACCTTAATTTTCTCAGTCTTAAGATGTGGTGCATACCGAAGCAACTCCATAAAATGGGCCTCATACTCGGGCACCATACAACCACCCTATCGTAAGGAATTGAACTCGTTGAGCTAGCGCTCAATGAATTCCTCTGATAGGTACCTCTCTCGGAACCGTTCCTTAAACAGTTGCCATGACGCGTCTTCAACGACCATGTTCAACTGCGACAGGAGCATCTTCCACCATTGAAGAGCGCTCCCCTTCAGTTGAAATACCGCCATGCGGAACTTCATGTTGGAGGTATAGTCGCAAAGTGCAAAGCACATCGCCATATTCTCCAACCATGCCTCGGAGGCTGCGTCGTTAAGGGAACCAAAGAACTCTAGAAATTTGACCTTCTCGATTTCATAGTGAATGCTACCAGTACCAACCGGAGTGCATGGTGGACCCTCAGGGGGTTCCGGTGCTCTGGCCTCATCTCTATCCCAACGGTTGATCAGTGCCTCAGACATGCACAAAAATGATCTCATCAGTCCAACCACATCACCCACCACTATCTGCTCCTACCCGACAACCTATTCATCTCCCTAGGGGTTGGACCCCTCAGGAATGGATGCTACTAGAGGCATCACGACTCCTCCCCTAGCACCATGTTGTCTTCCTTCACGGTTTCCTCTAGCCATGTTTACCTGCATGAATATCAGTCAACTTAATTAGCAACATTATAATCAAAAATCATATCAATGAAATTCATAGTGATCCCAAGTCACGGGTTGAACCCGCTCTGATACCATGTGTAACTTCCCCATCGTTATGACCACAAGCAAAGAAGCAATGCATTTTTTTTTTTGTTTTTAGGAAGGAAGGTGATGATGACAACAGTTTAACCACACCACTGATGAAAAATGCAAGAACGTAGTCCAGGCAACAAGAAACTATGACTACACTCATTGGCACAGGGGAAACTGGGCGAAACATGTGTAGGACAACAAGGAGGAATGACTACCTTCCCAATGAAAATAAGACATGCCTACAAGCTAAGGGACAACTTCCCCCTCCCGACACAATGTCCTTGATGAACAATACTAGAACCTCAAGGCGTGTGAACCAAACGCATGAAGGCATTCCACCCATGCGCTAAAATCAACTTATAACGCTCGACAACACTCACACATAACGCATTGACTCTGGAAAATTTATCATTCATCGCTATCCAATAGGGAACTCTATGATCCCCTCATCAGGAATCATGTCGTGCTCAGGCGATAGACATGTCAATAACCTTGGCACGACACATCCTATCTAGACCGAGGACTCTAGATAAATCTGACGAGCTAGGAGTCGAATACCGACAATAAAATCATGCCCATACCCCAACAACAGGCGACGAGACACAAGAAGATGAAAAAAAGGAAAATCACAAGCCAATACATGACTTCGTGCACAACCCGACCATTTATCAAGCCTAAATTGGTCGATATTTACAATCTAATTTAGTGTTAATTATATATCTAATTTATCCAGTCTAAATTACAAAAGTCAGTGTTTTATAAACCTGACTTAACATGATATACAATTCTAATTTAGCGAGTCTACATTACAAATTTATACCATAACTAAATATAAATTAACATTAATCACATATCTAAATTTTAGCAAGTCTGATCTACTACTAGTTAATAATTTGCAATTCAAATTTAACATTAAATAAAAATCAATCTAGAAAGTCTAATAAATCAACACTAAAACTATAACAACAATTGCAATCTAAAATGACAAGTCTACTTTAAGTTCATCTAAGGGTTGTTTATTCATTTAAAATTTGTCTAAGAATATTAAAGGTTGTTCTATTTAACTAATTGTTGTTAATAAACTATCGACAACCTTTGCAAGTAAAAAATTGACTTAAATTATTTTTAAATAAAATGTATTTTATTTCTATACTGTCAGCTAAGGACAATTATGGCTACGCCAAAAGCATATGGCAGTGGACTTATCACAAGCATTCGTCCACGGCTAAATATTACATCGTCGAATCCATATCACAAAGGCTAGATAAAACATTACACCATTATTACACAAAAATGTCGTCAGACAACAAATCTCTGTCATAAGTAATTAAAAATGTTGTCACACTAAATGTTGTGGCTATCAACAAGGTAGGCAAGAATGCTGAGTACAATAATTGTTGTTAAGTCGTAGAGAAAGGTAGACCATAAGTAAGGAAAAACACACAATAAATCGCTAGGAGAAGCATTAGAACTGAGCCTTGAATGATTACTCGGGAGGGTATTAAACGCAAGGATCTTAAGTGGTTCACTGTGGGAAGAAAAACCAGCACAGTGCAAGACAATTACTCAACCATGAACAATCAATAGGGTTAGACGGTTGGGCAAAACCATCCTTCACTCATCATCCATGCACAAAAAAGCAGGGCGTTTGGATACATAGGTCTATTAACACTGAAGTAATGACCATAGATCTGGCTCTTGGCCAACTTCTCAGGCATGGACTGAGGAGCTAGGGACGAAGGAGAAGAAAGAGAAATAAAAACCTTAATCATCACAAATCAATAAAACCATAGGAAAGTCACTACAATCAGGGATCGAAATCCAAGGGGATCAATCAACAACGATCTTAAGGCTATGGGGGAGATTCAGTTATCAATAAAATGTTAGGTCAATCATTTCCTTCACCCATTAAATACAAAACTAAAAGCGTAAAGTATACTAATAATCTATCATGCAGAAATAAAGGAAGCATATTGTAGATCAAGTAGCCCGCTCTGAGTGTTGTCCCACACGCTCTGTGCAGCTCCTGCATGCCGACCAATGAGACTTCACCGGTACTTCCCAGCCAATGCTAGGGGTACTCTTCTTCCCCCTTATCCACCCGGGCCGCAAAGGGGCCACACACACTAACCGGAGAATCAGCTAGCTCCCAGCTCGCCTCGCAAGGCCAAGCTACCACTCCTCACCGAGATGGGTGTCCCAACTCCCACAAGCTAAGTCAGTCAAGTCTAAAATTCTGCAGCGTAACATTACACATGATAGAAGAGATCCATCCTCCTCCTCCTCCCTCCTTTATATATATTTTCTAAGTCATTTACCTTCCCAAAATCCCATTTAATTCATTATTCAATAATTTAATTCATAATAATCCTCCCCGTACAAGTGTCACCCATTCGCTTCATTACACCAAAAATTAATTTCCTTAATTAATTAATTACCCCTATTTCCCTCATCCACCTAAAATCACTCCTAGAATCGCTCCTAGGTGCCCCCATATTCCCTTACAAGTTTTAATGACTTTCTCCCTTACTAATTTACTAGTTGAGTTTAATTTAGAAATTTCGTAAATGCTAGATACCTTACTAAGTTAGAATTTCTTCTTTTTTCCTTGTGTTTCCCCTTTCTTTTTATGTTTCCTTCTTTTTCCTAGTTTCCTAATTCTTTTAGATTTCCCTCTTTCCCTTTTTATTTAAAACTCAATTTGGCAGGTGTAGAAATCAACTTTTTCACTTTTTCCTTTTTTAATTAGTAAATTTTAATTAGCGTAAGTGACAAAACAATTATTTCCCCTTTTTAAATTTTATTCCCCAAAAGATTATTTATAAATTAAAAGAATCACTTACCTCTTTCTCGACACATAATTAATGATGATTATCATTATTATTTATTTATTTTTATTTTTATATAAATAGATAAAAATTTGTATCACAAGTATCACTTAGACCTAGCATTTATTTTCCTAAGCTGGGCGACATTTTATTAGGGGAAATATTTTAAATCTTTATTATCACGTTATTCATCCTAAGGCCATCTAGGTTTATCCATTTATTAATTAACAACGCCACATGCCCTTCAGGACACATTATGTGCACCAAGTGTGCCACTTGCCTCAATCTGTTTCCCTTGCGTGACGTGCCCTTTAGGACGCACTACATGCTCCAAGGGTTCCACTCACCTCTTTCCGTTTTTCTTGCACGACGTGCCCTTTAGGACGCATTCCATGCTCCAAGGGTGCCTCTCACCTCTTGACTGAATTGGTAGACATAAAAAACCCTTGGAATTAATACTTCGTCAGGTGATCTTGTGGGAGGCTAAGGGCCTCTAAGGAATAAGGCCCCTGCCTTATTGCACACCCCTTAAAATCATCGTGAGCGACTGTTGCAGTCAGCCCTCATGGCATCATGGGTCTTCTCGAACTAGGTAATTGTTAACCTACAGTTCGAGCCACGGTGGGAGTGTTAGGAGGTTGTGGTATGGTTGTTGTCCACACCTTTCCCTCAACGTCTCTAGTTATTGTGCATGACCCCTTTACTCCACATGTGAGTCTGATCGGCAAGCTATCGTCATCCTGCATCATCAATGAATCATGTCAAATATAGTATCCATAATCATATCATCTAATCAAATGCACAAATGTCATATATACAACAATCAAACCCCCAATAGTTCACTCCCTGAATCGATCCGGAGTCCAAAGGGTTCCATCAATGCCTCTGCATCATCGAGGTCCAAAATGTTGCACACTCAGTAAAAATGAGTCAATATCACCTGTCTAGGTCAATACAACAAAATAACCTGGCGTCAACCCATAACGCCTCATAGTCATAATCAATGCCCAATAGTATAATAATCCGGATCACCTGCAAGCAAGTGTCCTCAAAGAATAAGTTTTCTCAGTGCGCACAAGAGTGGGATGCTACACACTGCAATTGAAATTTAATACTGAATTTTTATGAGCCTTACCTATATAGGTAGTTTCATGGGTTGTGGTCCGTTTTCATGAATCCTTGATCTTTTCTTCCCTATCAACCTTCACTTTTAAGCCTACAGGATGTGATAGGGTCCAAAGAGACCTAGTGACCTGTGAACATGCAAGTGCTAAGCAGATTGTGTTATAGAATTTATAACATGTGCTATCCATGCAACCTTTGCTATATAATTTATAGCATGTGCTATGCATGCACCCTCTGTCATAGAATTTATAACTTGTGTTATGCATGCTTTACACAAAATTCAGCTTTGGAATTTAGAAATTGTGCAAAACCCAGTGTTCCAATTTCAAAAATTGTTACTTATGTTCAAATTGAAACTGCCAGTGGAGATTGCAAATTTGCATGATGTTATTCACAAGGGATTTGATTTTTCGAGCACACTGAACGTCCAAAGAATCAAGACTCATCACCCACTATGGGTGTGACCTGCTATTACTTATCTTGGATACAAACTATTATCTAAATATATTATATATAAACATATGGATATAAGGAAAATAAATTTTCCCTCTACATTAAAAAAAATAAGTGGAATTATTGTAAATTTTAAAATTAACCATACTTTGACAATTAAATTTTATGAATATCGATAAATAAAAAGAGCTTATAGACGTCCTTATATGTGCTTAGTCCAATTAATATGTTGAGAACTCTATTTAACAAATGTAACCATATAGATATAAATATAAGAAGTTTTTTTCAAGATAGACAAACTACCTTGATCATGCAATACTCAACCTGGCACCATTATAGGAAGCATCTAGTTGGAGAGAATCTCTCACATCCAACTAATTAGAGGGCTTCATACAAACTAGGAATATACTCTCTACATAGATACCAACTCTTTCTAATATTGACCAATAATCATTACAACAACATATTAGATCACACCTAAGACAAGTATAAGTTACATATTCACACACTCCCCCTTAACGACTACTTAACATAATCTCGCAATGGAGGTTTACATCAACATCTTCTCCTTTGTAGAAAATACTCCATTATAAATTGAAGAACCTCTATATCAACAAATTCTATCTCTCGTCCATCCAATAACTTTCATATCATACCTCGATCATACAAACATCACCAAACTATCAACGTTCATATAAAGAAACAACCATCCACCAGGATACATGGGTAACTAACCATTGTAACCGTCAATCTAATAGGATGTTCCTTCAAGTACATGGTTCATTCAACCTATTGATGAACTTCCCTGGAATGTAGAACTTCACCTCCCAAAGTATTCCAACATTTTTTTTCCCAACCTATTTCATTAATTTGCAATCTTACTTCATTCAACCTATTGCATTAATTTGCAGTCTTCCAACATGTTTTTTCCCAAAAAGAATTTCACATATAGTAACAAAATTGAAAATTCCAATCCGAAATTAAACATATCATGATGTAATAGACACCTTTCATGAATTAGTTTTGGTAAATCAACTTTGTCCATATACACTATTGATTTAATTTATATAAATTCTTTTCCCTAATTTTATGTGACAATATTTATTAAAAATATGGGAAAATAGACATTTATTTACACATGTCAATTAATATGTTGAGCACTCTATTTAATCAATGTAAACATATAGATATAAATATAAGAAGTTTTGTTTCAATATAGACAAACTACCTTGATCATGCAATACTCAACCTCACACTATAATGGGAAGCATCTAGTTGGAGAGAATCTCTCACTTCCAACTAGTTAGAGGGCTTCATACAAACTAGGAATAGACTCTCTACATAGATATAAACTCTTTCTAATATTGACCAATAATCATTACAACAACATATTAGATCACACCTAAGACAAGTAGGAGTTACATTTTCACACACTCCCCCTTAATGACTACTTAACATAATCTCGCAGCGAAGGTTTACATCAACATCTTCTCCTCTGTAGAAAATGATCCATTAAAAATTGAAGAACCTCTAGATCAACAAAGTACATATCTAGTCCATATAGGAAATTTCATATCGTACCTCGATCTTACAAACATCATCAAACTGTCAACGTTCATATAAAGAAACAACCATCCACCATGATACATGGGTAACTAACCATTCTAACCATTGATCTAATAGGATGTTCCTCCGAGTACATGGTTCATTCAACCTATTGATGAACTTCCCCTAAATGTAGAAATTCACCTCCCAAAGTCTAAAATCAATAAGAGAGTCCACTCGTGGTGTTAAATAACTCCATCATAGAGGATATTGCACTACAGTAGACAAGTTATTCAATTCATCAGGGACACATAGCAAAGGGGTAAACATGCCTATAGGTTATCCAAGTCTTAAATCAATATGCCCTTTACATGTTACATACATAAATATATGTACATACATTACATACTCCACTCATAGAGATGCATGCCAGGTACAAACTCAAACTTCTCAAGGACTACTACATAGAATAAAAAACATGGCATCATATACTTGCTTACAACTACAAAGTGTGATTGAAATATGATCAACACACTTTACAAAATTTACCTCATTTTACTTTATTTATCCATATTATGATTGGATGGATCTTCCTTCTTCATCTTTGTCAAAATATTTCTCTTCCCGTACTTCATCACGAGTCTATATTTTCCATAATTCAGCATGTCTTCATAACGTATGGTATTTAGTGATTCCTGCAAACAATTTTGAATAAAACTTGTCTATTGTTGGAATGACCAGTTCCAAGATAGACTCAAACTTGTGACAATAGTTGATTAGACTGAATGTCACTACTATGACAACCTAACTTTTATTCCAACCAAAAATGACATATTATATGTTCGAAAACATCTTAAGACTCCATCGTAAATTGAAAATTGAGGTGTCGGGTAACACCAATCATGCACCCCCCAACTTCTCAAGAATTTACATGACCTTTTTTTATGAGCTTTCAATTCACCATGATGACCTCTTAATGACCTAAACACATGCAATTTGACTCAACCTCCCATTAACAAGACAAAGCTCTACATGACCATTCGAGAACCTTTAAAATATTATCTATGACTCTTTATTTATTTGATCAACAAGAATCGTAGAGAATATTTTAAAGGTGAATAGAATGGTAATGTGGATTTTTGTCGTTTCAATGGGAGGTTGAGTCAAATTTCATGTGTCTAGGTCATTAAGAGGTCATCGCGGCGAATTAAAAGTTCATAAAAAGTTTACGAAAAAGTTTTGTAAGGGGTGTTAACTTGAACATGTACCAAATGGAAACCAAACATATGAATGATACCTCAGATTCACTGAGAACCTATTGTACTCCACGGCCAAACACCAACATGATTATAAATACTAAACAACTAATCATCCTATGGACATATTTCCATCTACCAAGAAACCTGTCAATGAGATCGGACACACCAAACAAACTATCGACTCTCAAAACAATCTACTCTACTCTGCACATGTTCCTAGTCCCTCTTGTGAGGAGTTTAAGACCATACCTGCTATGATACCCTATTAAAAATGGGGGAGAGTATACATTTATTTTCACACATCAAAAAATATGTTGAGCGCTCTATTCAATACATGTAATTGTACACATATAAATAAAAAAACCTTTGTCTCAAGATAGACAAACCACCTTGATCATGAAATCTATCTAGTCGAGTGAATACCTCACACCATTCTAGGAAGCATCTAGTTGGGGAAAATCTCTCACATCCAAGTAATTCCAAAAAACTCCTACAAGCTAGGAACAAATTCTCTATGTAGATACCAACTCTTTATAATATTAAGGTTAATAGCCATTACAACCACATATTGGATTACTGAGAAATCTACATAATAGAGAAATAAGTAATCATTCATTAGTAATAGAGAATTCTAATAATTTTTCTCCAAAAATACAATTGTTATATCAATGTAGCATTATCATCCAATAGTTACAGAGTAAATAAACAATGAACAAATGAGAAATCACACACATACACAGTACACCAGTGTTTTTATGTGGAAACCCAAAGCGAGAGAAAACCACGGAATGGTTTTTCTTATATGTCTTGAAGAATTACATTCATTGGAAGCACCAACTTCCTTTGTTTTCCAACTGAAACTGGAAGGAGGCTCCAACCCCCTAGTTTATCAGGCTACGGCCTGAGGGAAGCTCCAACCCCCTAGTTTCTCAGGCTACGGCCTGAGGGAATCTCCAACTCCCCAATTCTTTGGATACAACCAGAAGGAGGCTACAACCCCCTATGTTTTATGGCTACAACCACCTGTCCTTGCCCTATCCAACCTCCCTGAAGTAGAAGTAGAATGATGGAACCACTGTCACACTATCACTGTGAGATATACCACTGTGCAACCGTATCAATCTGTACCACTGACCTGCATCCAACCTGTACAACTTCCCTGTTATCAATCTGTACAAGAATTGAACATGTATCATAAAAAATACAACAGGTACGTGACCTGTAGTGTTGCAACATGTGTATGTACATGCCCTATCTATTATGCAATCCGCGTATGTATGTGACCAAGTTGTTATGCAGCCTGTGTATGCCTTGTGAAAACTAGGGTTTCCTTTCTCTTGAAAACTTCTAACCTTCTGTAACTTCTTTCACATAGATATGTAACTTGTCACTGTATCCAGACTGTAACTGTACCCTGTGCATGCATCCTCATACACAATTTTTACCCAAAGCATATATATATATATATATATATTCATTTTCCATATAGGTGTGTGTAATCATGAACAATTATAATAACCCTCACATGATCTAGTCATCAAACCCTTTCTGATATTCAGCCTCTGAGCACATCAACCACTTCACAAATACAAGCTCTCAACCATGTACTACAAACCCTTAACCATATGCCAATAAATACAATATGTGCCTCAACAAGAAGTATCAATGATAAATATATCATCAATATATTTATGTAGATCTGACTTATGCAGAAGATCCCATACAACCACTAGTCTCTCTAGGGAGAATCCTCAATTCTCCATAGCCATTTCTCATGTATACATCAAAATACAACTATTCATAGAAATAAGACATACCTTTTGAATCAATGGATAGATATGATGTATCTGAGCATTGTAGAGCTTCCAGGGAGCTTGATCTCAGAATTTAGAACCTCTGCATCTTCATCTTCTCAAGTTCCATGGCTTTACCAACATGTACGCACCCTATACATTGCCAGCCTGCGTACGCCTCAGTATGTATGCACCCTATACACTGTCAGGCCGCGTACGCCTCAGAAAATAGGGTTTTTTGTATTCACTGTAATTCCGAGAATTTCTTTGTCAACCCTTCGTACTACCTCAAACTTTCGCATCTTTATATGTATCAATGAGTACTTGCAATAAGCCTCACGCAACAAAATATATTTCAATATGTTCAAGTGTGATTTAATGAGAGAGGCTTGCCTCTTATTTATACTTTCATGTAGTATTCCACTTTCCTTATTTTAAGGAGTTCTCCATTAACTTTATTATTTAAATAATCTCTTTGCAAACACTTTGACTTTTTGGGGCTTCTAGATGACTCATGAGGGTCCTCCAACTTCATATGGCCATAATTCTCTAACTATGAGGAGTTATGTGACGTTCCACATACCACCGGAAATGGCATGACAAGCACTATCCATATAGGATATTTTCACTGACAAATTCTCTAACCTTCATCTCATTATTCCACATGGGTTCTCTAACCATACTTCTAGGATAACTCAATATGCAAAGCATCTTCCCGTGAGGGATTTCACCATAAGGGGACCACTTTGGAGTTCATCCATTTGTACTTCTTATCAACCATGATAAGACAATAATGAGTCATCTTTACATCAAACATACCTGGGTCCATTACCCAAACCTTTATGCTACCGGATTTTCTTCAAAGGTTGACATCAATGACAACCAACCTTAATCAACACCACATATGAGATCACACCTAAGATAAGTAGGAATTACATATTTCAAGAACATTTCTATAGTATAGGATTATAGAGTACATAGCTACTCTTAAGATTTAAGATAAATTTATGTTAATTTTATAATTACTCCATGTAATATTTTACTTTTTTAAGGCTACAAAAAAATATTATAATTTAGGAGTCAATTGATAGTGAGGAAATAATTGTATGATTTTATACATCAAGGTCTAAGATAAATTTATATTGGATTAATTTTTAAAAGTTGTGATGTATATATTTTTTTTTAAGCCCACAAAACATATTATAATTTAATGGTCAAATGATAGTGAGTAGATAATCTTATGATTGTATTTAAGATGAATTTATAATGGTTTAATTTTCTAAAAATTGCCATGTACTTAATTATTTATTTATTTTAAAAAAAATGTGGCTTAAAACTATGATAACATTTTAGGTGACAACATTTCCTCACATTATATGTAAAGCAGCTTGCTATTCTATAAAAAAAAATCACATAATTTTTTTATAGAAAAATTACCATTTNAATAAAGTTTATTTTCGAAAATATACATTTTAAAAGAAAAGCATTATACACTAAAAAGATAAAAAGATATGCATTCAACGTTATTTACATAATTATCCACTAAAAAGATGTATTGAGTGGGCACTTTCCTCCTAAGAAGTCACATGTGTTTAAATTGCTGGGGGAGGAGATCTCATACACCAATTTGATGTTTGTCTTGGGGGTGACCTTCAAAATAGATTATTATTATTATTATTATTAATCAAAATTCCTTACATAATTATCCACTAAAGAGACGCATTCAAAGTTCCTTACATATTTAAGCCGAAAGGTACACCTATTGGCAATGGGCACATTTAATGATCTTTTAACCTTAAATATTAATCTTAAGGCCAACAATTGAAGATGATGGCATATTCTTAGTCATCCTCCCAAATATATGAATGGGATTTATTGTTCATAACTTCCTTGCATTTATGAATGCATGCATTAACATGTTTACTTTTTCACATTTACCTAATCATATTAAGAAATTACTGTAAGGATATATAATTTCCACGTTAAGATGATTAACAAAGATTAATATCTATGCAAGACTTTATTGCCATGTTTGAATCATTAGAAGGCACTACCTCAAATGGATTTCACGTATAACTGTTGGGATGTGAACGGTGGCCACGTACTACTAGGATATGAACCGTTTTTTTTAATTAAATGGCTATGGATTATTTGTGCCACGTACCACAAGATTATGCAAGGAAAGAGCGGACCATTTATGTGCATGTTAATCTTTTGTCTTCTTTACGAGATTCAGTGCTAATGAAACCCAAGGTAATCCTTTCTGATAACTATTTTCATTTTGTGACTGGTTAGATCATGTTGCCTTAACAGGTTAGTGGTTTTAATTGTTCATTAATTGCTAACTGTTGTGTGATATAGAAGACGAGCAAAGCTACAATAACTAGAGCAACAAAGTACTAATTCTCTGTGAATAACCAGTCACAAAGAATACTTATGAGCGTATGGAAACTGTAAATCGAGTGTTGTAGGCATCACCTCTTTTGATATATGGAAGACAGGTTTATATCTTGGAAGAGTTGTCGTCTGTTGAATGGTGGTTGCAGTCTCCTGAAAGAGGTAATTTTCATTCATGACTCATGGAAACGCTATGAAATTATTTTCTATTGGGTTTTCTTTGGCTTGCTCTATTAGCTTTCCAACAATGGATATTTAAAGTTGCATTGTAATACAACAGGAGGACGGGCACCCAATCCTATAGAAACCATATAATACATTGGATCTCTAATATGTAATAAAAGTTATGTAAATGCAAGCGTTCAAGAAGTTATTGTAGAGGTGAAACTATACCATCATATTATTTCATTTTTAAATTCTAATTAGGGTTTCTGCTAAAATTAGGGTTTGTTTGTAATCTTAATATGCTAATTAAGGTTTGTTTGTAAATGAAATAGGCCTAGTATTTGTTTGCAAATGAAATATGCCTTTCGGTGTTCATCAACCACAACCATGTGACTATGCTAGTTATAAATGATTAGTGTTAATGTCTTATCACTACTATCTAATATTAATACCTATAACTACATAATGGTAAGTCAACCTAATAAAATTGCCAACATTACTTCTTTATTATTATTATTATTATTATTATATTTTTACACATAAAAATTAAATATAATATTTTTTTGTAAAAACAATTATAAAATATAAATTTAAAATATTAAAATTGTAATAATAATAATAATAAATTAATTTGTTCATATTAATGTATATCATCTATTTTTTAATTTAATTAAATTTACTTATATATTTACTTATTTATTTATATAATTATTTCAGATAAATAAATATATACTATATTACATACCTAACATGTTTAGTAAAATTATCTTTTCAATTTGTGTGATCTCAATATCCATTATTAATTATTTTCTTATTAACTTGTATCTTTTTTTACTTTCAATCTTTTCAATCTTTATCATAATCAAGATATCTTATATCAACTTCTCAATATCCATTACTAATTATTTTCTTATTAACTTTTCTTTTTTTACTTTCAATCTTTATCATAATCAAGATATCTTATATCAACGCTAAATCTCTCCTTTTTCAACTTATACCATAATTTATAATTTAAAATATAAATATATAAATATCACTTCTCAATTTTTATGATGATGATGATTAACGTCCACTAAGATCTAATTGGTCTATCAGACCTTAAGAGGGTAAGTGATTACTTGTGATTCTTTATAATTTTGTTTCTGTGCTCAGAAAGCATTAAGAGAAGTTTTCCAACATCACCATACTTTTGTTGAGTTAAGAGGTTAGGAAGGTTGGTAGTGTGATCAATATTTTGAAAATGAGATCTAATATGGGTATAGGTTGGATAATCTAAGAGAAAGTGTTTTTCATCTTCAACCTTCTTAGTGTCACAAAGGTGACACACTCTTTCATCCCATGGTGTTTTAGGAATTGACCAACGCCCAATTTCACTATGGAGCTCGTGAGAATTTGTTCTTATATAATTAACATGTTGCAAATATTAATTCTTTTTCAACTTATAACATAATTTATAATTTAAAATATCAATATATCAATATCACTTCTCAATTTTTATATAATTAACATGTTGCAAATATTAATTTATATAGTATTCCAACATTTCAATAATAACTCCAAAACATTGGCAAATGTGTCATGGCCATGTTAAAGTCGAAAACAGTGTTACTTCTTTTACAAGTTAAGCAGTTTTAAAGAAGGATGACAGTGGTGTAAAAATAGATTATTCCAATGTTGACAACGTTAATTTAACTCTAGTAGATGTTGAAATATGTTGGAGTTTCGGCTATATTGATCTAACTATAGATATAATCCAAATGTGAAAGCATCAAACCTTTCGGCCTAACATCTCTAGTAGACTTGCTAGTATTAGTCATCACACATCTAGGGGAGTGTGGATAGCATGACCCTCCCACAACGTGAGGGGAGTGTGGATATCTATAGAAATTACCATTTGGAACCATTAATTTTGTGACAATTAAGACTCACTCAATTGCATCTTCTTCAAAATATATACGCCATTAAAACTCGCATTAATATTTGTAGAAATAGGCTTCATTACCACCATAAATTTTGTGACAATTAAGAATCACTCAATTGCATCTTATTCTTAATATATATCCCATTAAAACTCACATTACTATGTTTACAATAGGTTATGATGCACTTACCTTTGAAATTATTGTCATGATTGCTTTCAATCAACGTGAATTTCCACCTTATATGACTATATTTTATCTAGATTTCTAACTCCAACTAAGCCTCACAAATATTACATTTGCTCTACCTCATCTTAATTTATATTAGGAATACAAACAACCCTCATACCCATCCCATGTTGATGTTATTAGTGGGTGTGTGAGGTTATGAAGATTAAACTCTTTGTTTTGAGGATTCTAATGCATTGCATTATATGTGGTCTTAGTGGATCCAACCATAGGGAACTTTTAAGGAATCTTAAAGAAACGTTTTAATACGGTTTTTTAGTGGATTTAACCATAGGGAACTTTTAATGAATCTTAAATAAATGTTATAAGGAATATATATGTGGTCTTAGTGGATTCAACCATGTTCAAAGAGTATGCACATGCTATTGAGTTAATTTTGGGTAGTTATCCACTCAATGTTAGACTTTATTGCTTTCTATATTCTCAAAAGAGTGAGACAGAGTAAATGGATAAAGACATGTTAGAAGTTGAAATCATGCGTCTCAACAAGAATGTATTCTCTTATCTAGTGATTTTAGTAAAAAATAAGGATAAGTCTCGAAGGATGGTCCTAGACTATAGGGAATTTAATAATTTGCGCTTAAAGATAAGTTTCTCATTCCTACAATTAATAAATTATTAACTTGTATTTGTAATCCCATTGCTTGTTTTTTTTTTCAATTGATTTCCCTTGGGGAACCCAACTTCTGACTTCAATGACTTCTATGTGTGGGTTTTATTGATTATTATGAAAATATTGTGGTTTTATCTTATGTCCCTTATCCCTTTAGTCGTCATTTTTTGCCTGAGCAGTCGACCAGAAGCCGAATCGATGGTTGTCACTTCGATGTTTAAAGACCTATAGATTCAAATGCCCTGCTTTTCTGTGCATGGATGATGAGTGAAGGATAAGAATTTTCCCTGTTGACTATCCCTTACTTATCTTTGAGTTGATTGATTCATGGTTGAATGTTTAGTATTTGTGCCTTATTATGAACGAGTACCTTTGTGGCTTGATTGATTAAAACTTTGATTTCTCTCTGCGTTTTTAATTGTTTGAACTTGGGTACATCTCTTCATTTTTATTGATAAACTATGCATTATGGATAGATATTGAGGAGAGATGTCAACATTGGATTCTCCAAACATTCCTCGCAAACGCTCTAGGTTCTCCCAAGAAGGAAGAACATGAACTCCTTTGACTAAGACTCCGAGTGACTAGCAACAATCTCGTCAGATGAGATTTTCAAATGAGACTGTGAATAGATCAATTGCAGAATGTGCTCAAGGAAGTTCTATGGATGCATATTTCTTATATAGGTTGCGCATTGATACTCCTACACCTAAGAATATAGGGAATACCTCGGGACAAGAGAATATTTCTGGTAATTTTCTTTGATTTTGTTTATTTTTGTTGTATTTTGTGTATTTAAATTTATGTGAAGTTAAATGTTGTAATTACTTTCAAATGTGTGTGTAGACAATGATTTTAGAGCAAGGGACGAAAATGAAAGAGAGAGTGGTTGTCATGAAGATTCTAATGTCGGTGCAGAGGGTGAAGGTGAATTTAGGAGGCTACGTTATCAAGAAACATAAGATTACACGCCTACGTCCACCTATCCTTCGGATGTTGGTGATGAACTTCCCTGGGAATGGAATACTTAAGCAATGATGCTTGAGCAATGTTCAGGCATTAAAAGGAGGTTGAAAAATGAGTTGGTGGTCTTAGAACTCCCTCAGGAGAGTAAACAAAGCTTTCAAATTATTTTGCATTCATTGGAAAACTTTATGGACACATATCAGAAGATGGGGCCAACCACTGACAGTTTTGTCGATCTAATGAGGCAGTGAAAGTCAGAGGTGATGGGCCCTAATAAATGAAAGACAGTAAAAAATAGAGCTTCAAAAGAAGATGACATTTCGATGTTCAATTTCAAATATGGGCCAAAGTGGAAGATGTTGAAAGTGCAATATTTTAAGCACCCTGACGTTGCAGGACATCTGTATAACAGATTTTTGGCGGCATATGGGAAATTGTTGTGGAACGATGAGGTTCCACACTATTTTGCAAGAAAATTTTATGCAGAATTTTTCTTGCACATGCTCCCTGATTATAGTAGTCTACCATCCAAATATTATGGGACCGGTAAAGGATGGACATATAATAGTAAATGGGCATATCGAAATGTGACATTGTCGAGGCCTCCACAATCTTTAGTACCTCACCCAAAATGGACATTTTCTTCACATTCAGAGTTACAGGCTACATCAAGGTTGGAAAAGAGGCTAAGAATGCAATTGAGAAAAAATTGGAAGTGGTTTTTTATGGTGTTTATGTTGGCATGAACCGTCAGCGAGCAGAAGCCAATTTTCGGGCCATATTTATTTATAAAACAGATGTGGAGTTAGATACCATTTCAGAAGAAGATGTTTTGGAGTACGAAAATTTTTGTCGGGATAGTTGGAAGAAGGTCATTCAGAATGATGACACGAACTGCAGATTGGTATGTGTTCTACTTAGTAAATGTTTTACGCATTTTAGAATAGTTTACTTCTAATTATAGATTTAGATATCATTGTATCTATAGAAATAATCGAGTTGTTATTGTCATTAATTGCAGTTTGGAGATATGTTAAATGAATCTCTAGTAAGTAGGGGACTTGATTCCACAATTTTAAATTTGGATGGGTTGAATCAGGTATGCGTTTTCTAATAGTTGTCCAATCTCCAATATTTTGAATAAGAGATCAACAACATTTATAATTTTGTATAAATGCGAACACATTGAATCCTAGATTTAGTTCCTAGTTGTGTTGTTCACAGATCCCTCTTCCATCTCCTACTACTTGGGGAGACTTGTCCCAATTCTCATTGGGAGAGTTTTAAGAGGGTGAGAGTTCATAGGTATCATTTAGTGTGTTAAAATCATTTAAATTTAATGTGTTATAATCATCTAAATTTAATTTTTCAAATTTTCAAATTTGAAATGTGTTATATAGGCTAATGTGGAGAAGAGAGTACATGAGAGTGTGCTTGCGAGGGAGATTGGGATTGAGGAGGAATAAGAGGAAGAACCCATATTTGTGAAGCATGTGTCCATTCAGAATGATTCATAATATGTTTTTTACTTTTCTCAAATTTTTAGTTTAGCCTTTCCTATTCAACACTTTGATCAATTATTTTGAAATATATAGAACCCCTAGATAAGGTTATCATTGTCTTAAATGGTGTACATTCAAACTTTTTTAAGGTTAGATCATGATGAAGACCTAATTTTGAACTTGAACATTTGATTATTTGAGAACAGACTCTATCCCACATCAGAAAAGACAAAGTTTCTAAATTTTCTTCGATTTCATTCCTTGCTTTCTTGTACAAGAATGGCGTAGTATGGACATTTGTATTTTCTACATACAACTAAGTGAATTCTTTCTTGTCAGGGTATTGTCAAACTCTTAACTAAATTGGTTACTAATCACAAAAACCAACATTTAAGTAGATTTACAAATAAGCTCACACATATTGTATATGTGAGTTATGTCACACATAATTTCAAAGAGCATTTTATTATATGTAATATGAATACATCCCATTTAAATGAATTTTGAAGAATGACTTAATATACATGTGCAGATTTGTGTTTTCTTCATGTACATGCAAGATTATATGAGAACATCTATTCTACCACAGAAAGAGGAGATAAGTATTTTCCGGAAGAATGGTTTTTAAAATGGAGATTTGTAATTTGTTTTATATATAAGTATTTTTTTTGGAAGAATGGTTTAATATGGAGATTTATGAGTCCTTTAATTTGAAAGGGCATCATGGAATTTGATTATATGACCACTGTAGAAGAGGAGAGAAGTATTTTACTACTGAGGCGATTAGTATTTTATTGTTGTGTAAATATGATCAAATAACATCACCTGGGATGAGCATTTCTTAAGGATTTGGGACCCTATCCACAAGGAGAATTTCACCTGAAGGATTTGAGACTTTATCCGCGAGGAAATAAGTATTTCAATGGAATAATGAATTAATATGAAAATTTGTGAATTTTCTTCATACACAGTTCTATATTTATTTTCATATTATTATCTAAATCTAACTCACAATTTGTTTTACCAAGAACATAATAACATCACCTAGGATGAGAATTTCACTTGAAGGATTTTGGACCTTATCCACAAGGAGAATTTCACCTCAATGATTTGAGACTTTATCCATAAGGAGATAAGTATTCCATTGGAAGAATGACTTAATATAGAGTTTTGTGAACTTTCTTCATACACAGTTCTATATTTATTTTCAGATTATTATCTAACTCTAACTCACAATTTTTTTTACCAAGAACACATTTTTTCTCTTTAAATGTTTTTAAGATTTTAGGTAATATTTACAAATTGTTTATATCATGTATGCTTAATGTGGAGAGTAAATATCTCAAATCTATTTAACTGTGGTTGGGTATGTTATTATTTCTTATTGTTTATTTAATATTTAGTTACAATATATATGTTAATATCTGTTATTTTATTTTTTTTATTATTGTTTTTTATTGTTACATATGTCTAAATTATATTTGGTGGAAAATATATTTACAATATATTTTGTGGGAAAGAGTATGTTGGAGGATGAGACTTAACACTTTTTGTATGTATGTCAATTTTGTTTTAATCACAATTTTTTAATGTTGTATTATTTTGCATGTTTGAATTGTAAATTTTTAATTTTTGAATTCTGTTGTTTTTGCAGGTTTGAATTGCAGGTATGAAGTTATCTATCTTAAAGTTGTGGCTTAGAGTCCATAATTTTGGAGTTAAATGTCCTAATTTTTGTTATCATCCCAAAATGGATGTGGAACCTATGTATTTTACAATATAACTATTCAGACTTTGATTATNTATTGTCTCATATTTGATTTCTCAAAGTTGATGGAAAAAAAGTGGCAAAGTTATTAGTAATGAACTAATGTTTCATATATTCTCATTTTGACTATGCATTAAATTAAGCATCAAACTCTTAAATATTTTTCTGCTATGTATTAATTTGAATGTTTCATTTTATGTTCATCGTGGACTGTTAAAATTATGATTCTATTGACATATCATCAAATAGTTTTAGTAGAATAACTTTAGCAAAATAATTTTATATTAAAAGAAAAAAAAAATCTAGTTACTAATGACCAAATACTTTTTTGCTATGTATTAAATTAAATGTTTCATGATATGTTCATTGTGGACTGTTAAAAATATGCTTATGTTGACATATCATCAAATAATTTTGGTAGAAAAATTTTAGCAGAAAATTTTTATATTAAAAGATTTTTTTTTTCTAGTTACTAATGACCCTATTGGTTACATAGATGCACTTAACTAATAAAAAAAACTAAAGGAAAGATAGGCATATGAAATTTTCTAAATAAATTAGTTACATAGATGCACTTAACTAATCAAAAAATCTAAAGGAAAAAGTAAAGGAAAGATAGGCATATGAGATCTGCTAAATAAATGAAAAGAAAAAATTATAGTGTGAAATAATACAAGAATGTGTTGTTATTTATCTATTTAATAATATGCAAAGCCAATAATACAAGAATGTGTTGTTGTTTATATATTTAAGAATATGCAAACCCAATAGATGGACAAGAAAAAAATGAACTGTCAAACATACAAGATTGTATCATTGCATATCTATTTGAGAATATATGATAGTAGACAACATGTTAAACCATGAAAAACCTATTTGAGAATATATGGTAGTAGAAAACACTTTAAACCATGCAAAGCCTATGCTGGTATTAACTGCACTAAAAGAAATAAATTTTCATGATCTACCAATTTCCTTTCAGAAAACTTGTGTTTGACTTTGGAAGAAGGTTACCAATGTGGAATTCAGAGGAAGAGGTATGCATTCAAGCATTGTGTTTTAGACATGCCAAGGAACAACACATACCCCTTATATAACTCAGATAGCATGTATGAAAGGGAATTACATTAGGAAAATGATTTGCAGGCTATGGTTTAGTACTATTCACATAAACCCACATTTTTGTAAAGGTCAGTGATTCACTTGAATTTAGGTAAGGTTGTATTAATTTTCTTAACTTTGTTAGAGAATATCTATTAATTACAATTTATGCAATTTAATTCTAATAATTAACACTTCTAAATAAGTTTAAATTAAAATTAACTTAATTATTAAAATGAAGATTCTAAATAATTTCAAATTTTAAATGAAAATTAACTTAATAATTAGAATGGAGATATTGGTGTATATATGATATTATTATTAAAGTGTTATTAAAACAAGTGGAAGAGATGTTTAAATTGTTTTTAGTTGTTAGAATATTAATTTAAAAAATGAAAAAAAAAATACCACTTAAAGAACTCAATGCTCTCAAATCTAGGATAGAAGAGATGTTCAACTCTTCTTTGATTGGTGCAATAGTAATAAAAATAAAATTCTCAAGATAGAAGAGATATCCAAATTAATTATAGGTAATGTTTATACAATAAAATCTTGATATAGAA